>LIEC01011443.1:0-121311 GCA_001925005.1 Drosera capensis | reverse complement strand
CCCCCCAACAGGTTGAACATGTGGATCTAGCAATTGGTATTAGAGCTTGACTTTTTCCACACCCAACAGTTTTGGAAAGAAAAGGTCCTATCGTTTGATTTATATTTGCAAGAAATTACTAACAATTTATTTTATGAAGAAAACATGGCTTCTTTCAAAACTACCCAAATGCCCCAACAGCGGAGAACCACCAGCATGTTCATTTAATAAGTTTAATCACTGGAAGATGAGATGCTTGCACACTTGGATTTAATAGATGAAAGAATGCATGACATCATTACTGATGGACCATACATATCAAAAATTCCAGATCCAATTGATGCAAATAACGAAATGAACAAGCCAAAATCCCTTTGGACAAAAGAGGACTGAGATCTAGTACTGGTGGATAGAACGACAAGGAATCAAGTATTTAATGCTCTCGATGATGACATTTTGAAATAGTGGTTTATATCACCACTGCAAAAGAAGCATGAGATGCTCTACTGTTTAGGAATGAAGGAAGAAATGAAATCAAAAAAACAAGAAGGATATCTTGATGCAGTAGTACGATTGGGTGTCAATGAGATTTGATGAGAATTTAACCAGCTTTTATAAGAGGTTCAATGGACTCATCAATAATCGCAAAACTTTAGAAAAGACTTTTTATAATAAAGAAGTCAACCTGAAGTTCATGAGATCGGTTGGTCAGATCTGGGGGATAAAGGCCACAACGATAAGAGAGTCCAGAGATCTTACTAAGATGTCCTTAGCTAAACTATATGGTGTGTTGCATACCTATAACTTCGAAGTTGAGCAGAAGAGACAAATTGATGAGGCCAGGAAGAAAACTCTAGCCTTCAAGGCTCAAGAGAAAATCTTGAGATCCATGGCAGAGGAGAAAACCAGTGACACCTCATCTGCAAACGAACAAATAATATCAGAAGAACTTACACTGATGGGCAAGAAGTTCAGAAAATTGTTCAAAAAGAATAATTTGAGAAAGAATCAGCCAACAAAGGTCAAAGATGCAGAGAAAGAAGTCTGCTATAATTACAGAAAGCCAGGACACTTTACTGCACAATGCAGACGACCTATACATGAATCGTCTCCACAGAGGAACAAAAAGGAATACAACAAAGGAAACTCTGGAAGGAAAAGAGCAAACCCTATACTACTAAGACATATAGTGAGATATACTCAGATAATGAAGAAACGATCTCCAATGCTCAGGTTTGTCTCATTGCAAAAAATGAAGAAAAACAATAGGTATTTGACTTTTCTAATTCAGATGTTATTATAGAGGAATTGAAGGAGGCATTTTAAGAAACCTCTAAAAGCTTTGTTTTCCTCTCAAGAAAAAATAAAGAGAATCTCGAGCTCATTGTAAATCTTAGAGAGAAATATAGTCTAGCATATAAAGAGATTAACAGCAACATGGCCGTGGCTCAAAATGAACAAAAGAAATCAGATGAAAAGGTAAAAAAATTTCAATGCATTAGTGGATATAGTTAAGGACTCACTCCCCTAGCAACTCGCATCTAAATTTCTATAGATTTTTCAGTACATGATAAATACTCGGAATAATTTATCAAGTAGTACGATATTAATTCGTGATTTTATCAAAACCAAGTCAAATAAAGAAGAAGAGAGAAGAAGCAAGGCAATAGCCGAAAAAGAATACTTAAAGATTTAAAGGTGTTATATCTAGACAATCAATAACAAGAACACAAGATTTAACGTGAAAAAACCTGAGCATAGGAAGAAATATCCCACAAGAACATTACCACAAGCCGTATAGCAAAGCATTATGTGAAGAACGGATTACATACTATATCAGATTGTAATATATCATAACTCAAACCCTACAAACTCATCTGGTTGAATGATAAGATGAATATAGACCCATAAAAAATATGAGTCAAATAAATCAGATGTCGTTGTCGTGGTCCATGTCACAGCCTAGGCCACCCAAGCACGACGTGACATGGGCCGTGCTCGATGCACTCAGAAAACCAAGACGCACGGTCCGAGAGCTCATTCTCCACAGCCTGTGCTCAGCAACCTCCATAAATTCCTCATGCACGGTCCGTGCTCAGCAATCCCATAAGTCCTCATGCACGCCCTGTGCTCCTCATGCACAGGGCGTGCCAAGCTGCAAACGCTCATTCTTCATTGTTTGACAAATCCACGATATTACATCATATTAGATATATCGTTTTGTTACTTTTAGTTTGATTAAGGAAATCACAGAAAATGAATCTGCTAATAAAGGTTACAAATTCGGTCAAGAAGAGAAAACTTTATAATATCGTATGTTCACAAGAGCACTGCCCTCGAATTCCCGTCAGGGGGCGCTGCCCCTTGAACCCCATCCGCTCATCAAGGAGCGAAACCCCCATGGTGGGTTCACATAGCGCATATTTGTCAAGGATGGGAAATACTTGACAACTTCAACATTCAATCCGGAAAGGAAAACACATGCTGAGCAGGAATCTTGCACCACGAGACAGTTGTTTTTAAAAAGATAAGCAGCTTAAATAAATTCATTAATCATACATGCCAGCTTCTACAATATTCTTATGCCTGGTAAACATAGTAATAATGAGGATTGTTGAAGAATTATAAATGGCGAACGTGAACACAAATAATTCCCCATCATGACACAGCAAACCACAGATCCACAAAACAAAACAGCCCGTGGTATGTTCTAAACATGATCTGTTGCAGTCTTGTATTTTTAGTTCAAGAACGAAGTCATTGGTCTAAACTCTAGGATGTAGTTACCAGTATGATACAAAGGAATGCAAAATGGGGTAAAAACGGGCTACATATCTATAATCTCGTTGGAGCATTGTGTTACAGAGGCTGAAATTCCCTGATTAATACAACACTAACACAGGTTCATAGGGTAAAGATAGTACATAGATGCATAAAACACAAAAGCGACGCCAACAATTAATTTAATCTCGAAGAGATGTATGAAACCAACATGAAACAATAATACATTAAATTCATCATTCTACACAACACCGAAACATTAGAGCGAGCTACAAATATCTTCCAGAAACTTAATTCATCTTATTGATGAGCTCGTTTAATTTTTCCTCACGATTGCCAGAGTCTCCGCCATCTTTGAAGCGGTTCTTAATGCCTTGAATTCCACTGGTTGGCTTGCTGAGGTTAAATGGGCACAGAAACTTAGTCACTTCCTTGAAATGCGGACCTACAGATGCTATTTGGTGGACTATATCTTCAATGCTTATGATGTCATATTTTCCCAGCTCCTGTAAAAAGCAGAAGCAAGAGCAAATTTCTTTGAGATTTACGAAATTCACCTGTACGGCAAGCAAAACACCTTCAAAAGTATTGGTAAACTCTATACTTGCAACATGTTTTGCCATATACCTGTTCTATGATGAGGTTATTGGTCAGAGGAACCTTTTCCTGATTGATCCGAGCAATACCTTTCTTGAAGATGAGATCTCTCACATTCTTGAAATTTGGGTATCTTATAAAATAAGAAGCAAATATCAAAGATTTGATAGAAGAACTGCCGAAGAAACAACTTAAAACAAGTAGAAAAGCAAGCAGAGTAAACCACTCAGACTAATGACAGCAAGTAAGAAGTGTAACTCAAATTGTTTTGCAATTAATAAAAGGAAAATTGCTTGTTAAATCTATAACAGGAAAGAATAATACTCCCTCCGTCCCATAATTCTTACAACATTTTACCTTTTGCACTATTCAACATATATTTTAAGGAGTTTCGTTATTTGTCTTAATGACATAAGACATTTTACCTTTTGCACTATTCAATATTTTACGTCAATTGTCTAGGGTTAAAGTATAAAAATTAAACTAACATTAGTGTTTCACAATAATTAAAAAAAAAAATGATGTTTGATCGTCCCGCAACGCAAGTCAAAATTTACATCGGCATGTATGAAAGTCAAACTGTTATAAGAATTATGGGATGGAAGGAGTAATAATTGGCTACAGCGTACATCTACCGAGTGATCAACAACTAGGGATGGAAATGAACCCAAAGTAGTTCCAGTCACAAAAATTGGGACTAATAGCACACTAATTGACCCTAAACTACTCAAACCACAACCAAACCAAGCCTATCCAATAGCTCACCAAGAGAGCCTGAAATGATTGAAGGAGTTCAATCCGCTACACATGACGTAGAGGAAGATATTAGAATTTAGGAGATTAGGATTTGATATTGAATTAATTAGGTTATTATTATATTTTATCTTATTTTTGGATAATTATGTTTTAGTTTTAGATTTCCTGCTTTAGATATAGATTTTATTATCTAGTTTAGATTTATTTACAACTCTATATATAGGTTATCATACCTCACTCCCTGTACTCTGATGGTTTCGCCTGCAAACAGCATGCTTTGAGACTCAGGCCAGGAGTTCAAGTGTTGGTGGTGGTGATGGTGATGAGAAGAGATGAATATATATAGGTTATCATGTTAATGTTTTCATTCAACTTTTTAATAATATTTCGAGATTTATTCTCTTCCTGATGGATTCCAATTATCTCCGTGAATTCGAAAACCCCTCGTGAATTTGAGAATTTATCTCGTCCGTTAGAATAATATCTAACAAATTAGTCCTTTAGAACGATATCTAGAACATTCAGGCTTTCGACGCTGTGTCAACATACTATTGACATAATGGGGCAAATATACACAAAAAAACACTAAAGCTTAAACAACACAAGTGCATCAACCACAACACAAATTACACATTCAAATCCAGTATTCAAATATGTATACCTAGTACCCTGTGAATGTGATGAGAAGTAATCAGACCATTCGTCATTACACACAGCATATTCAAACGAAAAACCTCTTTAATATTCACAGTATCATCACTAGGAATGAGAAAAATTTAATATTCGACGGTTCCTTAGATGATGCAATTATGAACTTTTCAGGAGGGAGTTCATGGATAGATGATGCTCTTGGCGGGGCATGTGCAAGTAAATGGATCAGTTGGATATGATCTTGATTTGGTAATTTCACTTCTTAACTCTCATATATATACTTGTGGCAATTATTCTTTTGGTTTCTTAAGAGAAGTGTTTTAACTGATGTTTCTCTTAACCAAATTATAATTATATATGGCAGGTTAGATGCTTAGAAAATCCACTGAATCTCCAGGATAGTACTTTATGTTGCAATGGGTGTTATGTAAACCTTGACAATGTTGAGTTTGACGTTTTTACCTATGCTCCTGGTTGTATGGTGGTAGAGATATAGAGAATATATGGATCAAGGATTTATCATAACTTAAATTTCATAATATATACCACATTGCTGGTTGGCGTAATTCTTTTAGAGTTTCTAGGTGACAACTTTAGTTGTTCAGGTGTGTCATCACTGTGTTAAATTCCTCTACTACACAAGTGTTGTTGATGCAAATGAAGTTTGTTTGTGTCCTGCTACCGATCAACTTATACGTACAGAAGTGGAATCAATATTAGTTATAAATAGGGACTTCATCTAGGCTTCTTAAAATTAAAAGCTGTAAGTTATAGCAACAGAATCCAACATAACTGAATTCAACATGGTAAAGCACAAGCCATAAGTTCATCATAACCCAATCCAAAACACACACTTTCCTGCATATTGATCTGACGGCTAATAAGTACAACAAGCAACAAAAATCTAGAGCTTCATAATAGTAATAGAAAACACATCTGCCTACCCGTATGTCACGTAAGGCTCTACCCTTTGCAACTTGGCGAGGTTTCCTTTGTTAGCTTCCAGGAAGACACCAGTGAACAACTTTCCCAGACCCAAAGAATACAATGTCTTCTTTGTCACTGAATGAACCTCAAATTTCCTACAAGAATGAAAAATGGCGAGTAAAGTCGAAGCTAACATTGGATTTGATAGATCAAATCATCGAAATAGAAAACCAACAGAATAAAAGAAAATCTGCATGAACAAACCCTTGGATTCTGATGACAAAAAGCAGCTGAGTCTTTAGCTTTCCTGGAGCAGCTCTAAATTTCCTTGCCCTGTACTTCATGCGAACGAGGTCAAGTTCCTGGAACCAGTATTTCAAAAAAGGTTAAAGAAGCAATGTATTCTACCTCAAACTTTAGTGTGCGGAATCTAAGCATAGAGAAGACGCCTCAAAGATTATGATCTGAACTTGTAACCAAAAAAAAAACCAATAAAGTAAACAAGCTGTGTAATATGCACTGTAGAGGAAGCAACACACGTTTAAATTGCGGACAAAATAAGATGCCAACAAATCTAAAACAACAAAGCAATTGAACATTCCAAAGACTTCAATCTCACAGTTCAATCCCTGTGAGAGAGCTCGAAGTCGGATTATTAGCATGCTTGCACTTGATAGAAAACAACACTTTTAAAAACAAGCTATCTACGGAGTATAATTTACGAACATAGTACCATCTCTGAATCTCACATAGGCATGCTATCCTACAAATTACAAGGCCGACCACCAAAGAACCCATACACCAAAAGTTCTTCTTCCCAAAATATCACAAGTTCCAAACTAGAAGAAATAACGCAGCAGAAAATAAACTCATAGGGGACTACATTTCACAAGGTAATAGAATACATTCACAGCGTAATCGTAGGAGAAGTCAACAAACCGAAAAACAAAACGCCATACTTTGCCACGGAACTCCTTAATGTACTGCTCTGCCCTCTTGAAAGTGAGCTGCTTATTCGCTTTGATCTTCCATTTCCTCTCCTCCAACTGCTGCCGCCTCCGTATCGCCCACTCCTCACTGCTCTTCCTCTTCTTCAGTATCGTCTCCTGTATGTAAGGAAGCGGCGCTTGCACGTCGTCCCCCATTCTCCACCAATAATCTGTTCAACCAATCCACAACAAACAGGTGACAATCACAACGAATGAAACAATCTGTTCGATCAAAACCACAACAAAAAGCTTAAATCCACTACAAAAAGCAAAAAACCACAACATTAATCACAAAAGGCTTGCTTCAAGTCGCGTTGAGGAACAGTGATCGAGTGTGGAATTCGAAGGCGGTGTGTGATTCACTTCGATGGAGCAGGAAAGAATCGGTGGTGAGAACTTGGCGGCGAGGTTTCGCCGGCGTGATAAGCTCCGGCGGTGATTTTTGTCGAGTGAAGATGGAGGACAGCTAGGGTTTACTGGTTGAACAATGGGCACCGTTTTGGCTTGTGTTTGTTAGGGCAAGAGAGTTTGGGCCCAAATGTGGGCCGAACATGTTGTAGCCCAATTCCAAATAAGTGGTATTGTTGTAGTCATTTCTCGGTCCATCCAAAATATCTATTGGTTTTTCTGGGCTTTCTTTGTAAGTTTTTTTTAATTTGATAATCTTTGTAATTTTTTTTAATTATTATCATTATTAAGATAATCTTTGTAAGTTTTAATATAGGGATAATGGGGTACTGTAGAAACTAAAATATCAACCGACTCAAGTTGGAGAAAAAAAGAAGGAAAAAAAAAAAGAAGATATCAGATCAAAAGGTTTAAATCATTGCAAACGGATTATTGATATTCACAAAAATAGTTGATGGGCTCAACTTAGCGCAAAAAAAAAAAAGATTAATTCAATGAGACATGGACTGGAGTCTAGGTCCAAGTATCATGTTGGGCCAAAGCCCAAAGTGTGATGAGAATCTCATTCTAAGCCCATCGCATCGCCTCCTTCCCCTTTTTGCACTACTCTGATCTTCACCGACTTTCCCACTCTCCTTGTCACATATCTGTATCCGGCTCTTGTATAAATAAATACCCATGAGAAGTGAGCACTAGGGATCATCAAAATCCAAATCAAAAGAATCAGCATCACCGTCCAATTCACTCTCTCATATGCGATGCTTCGGCGACGACACCCAACCATCCTGACGAGCTGTTCTTCACATTGGCCGGCCCCCCGCGACGTGTTCGTGCTTGTGAAGCTGGAGCTCTGATCGAACAAGTATGCGAAGATACATACCATCTTCAAAAAATGCTTGTTTTCTGGTCTTGAACTTTTGCCATTGTGTCTCTTGCATTGATATGTCATCATGCTCTAATATTCTACCTGTTTAGATTACTTTAGATTGGGCATTCTTGTGTACAGCTTTATGTTTTGCTTGGTTTGGAGTCGATGAAGTTGTTGTCATCTCTCGTAAGCTAATTGAACAATACTTTACATACAGGTGAAACATGATCAGGAAATAACTAGTTAGGTTTCATTTAGGTGAATCGAACATGATTAATTAGTTCATATTTAGGTGAACGAATCAAATATTAAACATAAAACTCTTTTAGAACTTCTATTCGGAGAGTTTTCTAGAACTTTTCAGTTTTCCAGAACTTCTACAACTAGAGATGTACATTGTTTTGAATGATTGGAATGAACAAAATGATAAAGTTGCAAAATTGTAAGATCATTATCTCGGAAGCGATGAAGAATGAAGATCGAAGAACAAGAACTCTCCGATTGTAAGAGTAATAATTTAGTATTAGCAGCCTTGTAACAATAGTAAAAATGGATGAAACATAATGTAAAACTCCTCGCTCGCAAGAGTATAAACTATGAACGATTTTTTTTATAAAAAAAAATTTCCATGTTAAATTAATAAATTCTTGTTTGTTTTTTGAATATTTTGTTACCGAAGAATATATCCATTTTTATAATTCCAAAACTTAATTTTCAAACTTCAAACTAAATTTCAAATTTCAATATTAAATTTTAATTAAAATTCAAGTTTCAAATCTCAAATTCAATTTTATGGTTTGATATGATTTAAGAAACCCGGAACCAAGATCGAAACCAGAACCGAATCGAACCACCCTTAATGGTTCGTGGTTACGGTTTCGAACCGATTACAATCTTTTGCTTTTGGAATTGAACCGTAATCGAACCATTAAGTAGTGGTATGTTTCTAGAACCGAACCGCTTGCATTGTCGAATCTAGCACTATCCTCAATCCACAAGATAATGTGGATCTAGAACGAAAGAAGCATGATGCCCTCAAAGGGGAAAACTGGATCGATGCTGAAGATGACATCTCCTGCAATCCTGAAGAGATTAGAAATCTCATTGAGTGCAAGAGATCTAGCTTGGGAGAAGAAATAGAGATCTAGTGCGATGGTGGGAAAAGAACATAAAGTTGTAATAACCAATCTTCAAACAAAAATGAAGGATCTGGAAAAGAATCTCGTGAGAACACAGAAGCAGAAGACCGTCACATTGTCATCATGCGATGTCGAATTTATGACAGCCAATGTAGTAGCGTGCCAAGATCTATGGTTAAGGAATATGCATCATTTGATGGATGTTCGTGATTTGAAGCTATGCCAGGATTAGGGGAGCATTTGAACCGATAATCTTGACCATGGAGAAAAGTAGATCACGCTTCACTGTTGATAGCAGGGTTGTATGTTTTGTTAGGCATCGAAGTAACGTGGATGCACGTCCGTATTGTTTGTGCTTCACATTTATGTGTGTGCTATATATCCAAAGCACCGATATAGGATTGGTATGTGTAGAGTGGCAAAGGAATAAAAGAAAAAAAAAAAGGAACATTTGTCCCACTAAATCCACTTTTCCATCAAACACATCGAATCCACCTAACCTAATAACCAAGGTGAGTTCCATATCGTGGTCAACAAGACCATCATGAAAGAGTGGAAACACCTCGAAGAGAACGTCCCTGACTCGATATTCATAAGAGTCTACGAGGACCGCATTGATCTCATGAGAGCCGCCATCGTCGACGCCAAGGGGACGCTGTATGCGGACTTCATGTTCTTCTTCGACGTCGCGATCCCGTGGGACTATCTGAGTAGTCCGCCCCAAGTGAATTATCATAGTGCTGGGTTTAGAATGAGTCCGAATCTGTATGCGAATGGGAAGGTGTGCTTGTGCTTGCTCGGGAACTTCGTTTGGACGCAATTCGAGAGGTGGCACTCCAAGAGATCTAATATTTTGCAGGTATGTCGTCCTCGTCCCTGATCAGACCTCTGTGTGTGGATTTTTTGGTGTTAGGGTTTTTATACGTGTGATGTTGGGTGGAATTGTTTATTGACTTGGTTTTTTATTGATTGATTAAATTATGATAGGTTTTGAATGTCTAATGTTTGTGATTTGGTGTTATCAGTTTTCTTTGGTTGTTAGTTGAAATAGTTTCCCTATTGTAAAGCAACATACATTGCGTCCTCATCACATTGCGTCCTCATCAGGTTATGTCAATAAACTGGATACATGGATTGGTTTGGTACAATTATTTATTGAGGAGATTATTGATTGTTAATGAAATTATGATATGTTTAAATATCTGATGTTTGTGATTTGGTGTTATCAATTTTGGATTTGGGGAACTTTTCTGTTTCTAGTTCAATTACTGGTTATGGTGAATGGCCCCCCATCCGGCTCTGTGCCCATTAATGTGAACAGTAACATGCTATTTCTAACCAAGATCTCGGATTTGAGTTTTTTGTTGATAAGAATGAAAGGATATGAGAGGTTCGTTTGGGTCTGATTCGGTTTAATTCGTACATATTTGGTATTATTTTTGTTTTTTGTTTTTTAAGTATTTTTTTTAGTCTCACTTCTTTTTCATATTTTAAGTTTCTGTTTCTTGTTTCACTCTAATGCAGTATTCAACATTCCATTTACACAAAATCATTTTATTTTGTAAAATGATTTTAATTGTTTGTTACTGGTTTTGGTTTATCTAATTTTGAGCGGTAATATCAAATAACCCCTTCAGATTTAGCTTGGATCCTTGAGCTTTTTTTTAGAATCGAATTATTGTTTGTGTTCTGTGCACTCTTTTCCGTATTTTGTTATAGATTCCATTTTTGCGGATGATCTGGAGGATTCAATAGCCTTTTTGGTCGATATATCGAGAAACTGGTACCGAGAAAAACTACATGCAATACACATCTTTTCAAGAAGTTGAGTTGGGAAGTGAAAAAACAGCCTTATTGAAGGAGGAGAAGGGTCACAACAAAGATGGCCAAGAGATAATGCAGATACATAGTTGAGAAAGATAGGTTGTTTC
Source organism: Drosera capensis (assembly GCA_001925005.1). Taxonomy (NCBI): domain Eukaryota; kingdom Viridiplantae; phylum Streptophyta; class Magnoliopsida; order Caryophyllales; family Droseraceae; genus Drosera; species Drosera capensis. Next base: position 110,285 of record LIEC01011443.1, on the reverse strand, counting down.
TTTTCGTTTTTTATTTTCTAAGAGCGAGCTACTAGCCACTTGAGTAAATACCCTAACGATCAGCAACTTTGGCATCCTCAATCCTTGGTCAGGTCAGGAGTTCTTTATTCTGGGTGTGCCCTTTGGTTGACCGCTTTGTAATGTTGGCTTCAACGCCCCTCTCGGTCTGTGGGCTATTGAGCTCCTTTGGGATTCCCTCGGAAAACCTCTCATGAAAATGGTTAACTGTTATGCATTCGGTTGAGGGATGAATTTGCTCCATCAAACATCCGATCAATGCGTGTCTGATAGGAGCTTGAGTCTTGGCACGGTAGCCTTTTGCTTTGTGGATAGAGAAGTTTCTTTCCTCACTTGAGCACCTTTTTGTTGGTTCTTTGAAGTATGAGGGAAAGGAATTAATCGACTTTAGATCAAAGCCACCTCACCAGTTTCAGACCTCTTTTGAAATTAGGCTCATCAAAAGAGTAAATTGATGAAGTAGACTTTCAACAAACTTATTTTGCAAACTACTCTTTGAGACAGGTTAGTGGGAGAATGCGCCAGGCACTTCTCACATAAGACGCGTCCAGTCGATCAAACAGTCACTTTAGCTTCAAGGAAGACTTTAGATCATGTGATTCTAGTTCTTTTCGGTGTTGTTTAGGCCTCGCAGTTGCAAATGATGTTGGGGTTCCATGGCATTTATGCCAGTTTACATTAATCCTTGTGATTTTACAGGTCTTGCTCTCGGTCCAAGCTCTAGTGCTGAACCAGAGGCCATTTTTCAATGAACCGAGACACTATTTCTTTTCTGGCCAGCGTTTGGGAAGAGGAATCATTGGCTTACAACGAGATCGCGTTTCTCTTATGTTGCAGAACCACACTGGCCTTGCTGCGTACTCCACCTAAGGACTTTAAGCCTTTGATTACTTCTCATTTCCACGAGCGTGGAACGACCATATTGAAGACATGAGTTAAGCAGTTTAACAAGCCCTCAATACCTCGGACAAGAACCGCTACACCCAACAGCACAGAAAAGTTCAAGGAATCACTTGTGATTGTGTATCCACAGCTGCGTATCGCATTTGCAGGTACTGGAGCTACTCTGAAGGGACTTACCTCTTCAGCTGGGTCGGACACCTGGGAAGGAAACAGGACAGCATGCTGCTGCTGCTGTTGCAGTCAAACCTGCAACGAAGCCGATTCAGAAACCTGGGACGACGAAAGTGGTCACTGGCAAAGTGAAGGAGAAGCCGACTCAGAAACCTGGGACTCCAACCCAGATGCAAATGACGTCGGGACAGGTGGTGGTTGTCGGTCAACAATTCACGGAGGCATACCCGGTGACTATGGTGATCACCAAGAAGGTTTTTTTTTTTTTTTTGCTGGAATACGGGGAGTTTAATGTGACTGACGTCTACGCGAGATATTTCTTTTCACCTCGTCATCCTCAGTCGAAAGGTCAATGATTGAAACCTCTCAGTTTGTTTGATTCGTGCTCATATATTTTGTATTCTTGAACTTTGCTTATTCTGATCAATCAGATATTCTCAGTACACCGTAGATGGCAAGTATTCAAGGGAGATAGCACGGATTCAAAAGACCTTATTTCAAAGTTGAGAGGTTTTCACGGTTTCAATTCAAAACCAATCTGAACGTGTTTTTGGCCTCGAATACCAACGAAAATGTCCCAGATTTCCTTGTCAAAGGAGATCATCGTGATGCCAGTTGCACTGTGTATCTTGGCAATAGCACTGCCGTCATTGCCCAGTTATTTCTTGTTAATACATAAAATGACTCCCTTAACTTTTGAGGGGGTAGGGAAAGAAAGAAAGCCGAATCACATATGATGGTTCACTGTGATCTTTGCAGATGCAAAAGCAGCGCAGCTTGAAGAACCTTTTGCTCCATAAGGACACATACGGGGTGACTGTGAATCCAGGCGTTGATGGTGCCTTCATTGCTGCGCTCATCGTGGTGCTCCGTGAGATTATTAAAGTTCACAAAGCTCACAGCAATGCAGCTGCAGCTTAATGTGGTGCTAGATGTAATGCGATTGGCCTTTTCAACAGATATAGATTAGTATCTCCACAGGGTGGATTATACTGCGTCCTGTCACATAGTCCCCGAAACATTGCTTTGATCTTCGACTTTATCTTGCATGATACAGGTATTGATCCACATTTGCATTCGCATAGTATGCAATCAGGATCGGGGGGTGGTCTGCAATGTGTGACCATCTCTTGGGCCAGATGCTGAACAATCTACTTTGCTCGGAGAAGCAGGTGTTTCTCCAGGGATTTACCGGATAAAGTTTTGGTTGTTCCGAGCCCTGAGCCCCAGGGCCTGAGGTTGACTACCAGTTCGACAGTCTTGGACAGCTCCGAGCGTGGGTTGAGGGTTTTTGATTGTTCAGCAAGATAAGAACCTGAGTTATTTCCCTGTACCTCCAATTACAGACTGCATCAGATGAGTGAGTGATCGAGAGAGCAAGAACTCCACCAAAGCAGTAGGAATGCAGAGAGTAAAACTCGATCACTAGAATCCCTGATTGCCTTTGATGGAAAACTTGTACCGCTGGTTACAACTCGCAATACCCCTCTCAAGTGAAGCTGTCAGCTGAGAAATGAAGTACTGATCTACCAAAAACATCAAGTTAGATGTGTCAAAGGGGAAGAATTTATCAAAATCTTCCAACTCTAGCATAATCATCACAAAGCCTGCATATCTGTCCACCGTATGCTTATAAGCATAGGATGCGACAAAGGAGACAGGAATTCGTGAAATGTAAATAGATCATTGCGACAAACCGATGATTACTGTAACATGAAAGGATGGTATTCAACCCATAATTACCTGATAATATCACAATCTCTAAGAAAGAAGGCCCCTGGAAGTGCAGAGCCTACCAACGTCTTCAGGCTTACTGAAGAGAGCATATACATGTACAGGAAATCCAAACATGCATCTGAAGCAAACGAATATGTGTCTGCAAGGATTTTCAAACCTCTCCTCTTAAAACATTTTAAAAACTGAAGTGAAAAAATGTTTGTTCAAATCGAACAATAAAATGCCCCCAAAAAATAGCCATAACAGGTTCCTGAGAAACACCAGAAAAGTTGGATAATATCGAACGCTATGGTATGATTATTTGAGAAAGACATGACATATACCAGCATCACATAATGATACAGTAAGACATGCAATAGGCAGGCGAAGCAGAAAACGAGCTTAGACTTCATTACAACTCTTCTACCAAAACTAGCACAAGGAAGTACAACTATCTAATCCAAATTCAAATCTAACACAGTAGCAATTTAAAGAGAAATCAAAAGGAAGCAGACGTACTCAAAAGAAAAGAGGCTGAAAAGAAAGCCATTTTTAGAACGATTGAAGAGGACTTGAAAGAAAGCCAAGCGAAAACCATCCCGAGATTCCTTCTCTTGATCAGGGCTGGACCTGTGAGGGACTGCAGAAAAAACTGGATCATCGCCTCCATGCATGCTTGGTAAGAGTTCATGATGCGGTGGTACATCTTGATGTGTGACCTGGAAACCATAATCACTATAACTGAAGACTAGGAGTCGGAGAAACTAGGATATCATCTTCTTAGGCTCAGATCTGCAGCTAGGATCTAGCCGCACATCAAAAGGATGAGCAATAGCCGGCGTCATCAACGGTAAGCAAGAAGCAAACCACCGCCGAATAAAAAACTCAGAAATCCTAGTTTCCACGGTATCAAATCGACTCTCAATTTACCACTGTCAAGCCAGTCGGAAACTGGCTTCCACACACTTCTACACGCACAGCAAGTCCTCAGTCGCCGGCTAACAATCTCAACCAACCATATTCTAGACCAAGAATGTAATCTTCGAATTTAATCTGAAGTGACGTCAATTCAAGGCGTGCAACCCTCTTTTGACCAACCACAAACAAACTTAATTTGCAGCAGGAAATAAGAGGTGTCCAAGAATAGGAAATTGCGAGAAAAAATAAGCAGAAATAGCTTCAATTCAGTGGGGAAATACTCCACAACTGAGTGAAACAAGTGCAACCCACGTTTTTAATGACATATATATCCAGCAAAAAATGCGGGACAAAGAGTTCATGGAACAAATTGCTTTGGATACCTGGACAACCAACCCAGCATTGCATGGAGGATACGAACAATAACCAATCAAAAAGGCAAACTCTTTCAAGATTTAAAATCGGAATTTGACCTGCCATTTTCTCCTACTAGTCCAATTATCACCATTTCCATCACACAACTGCATGGCAAGAAGTGACAACAAAGCCACCAGTTCAAGGGGAAAAAAAAGTTTGATCCCAACTATAAAGCAGATATCATAAGAACCAGCATTTAGGGTAACTACTATCTAGCAATTCAAAGCAACAGTGCTCTCTAACATCAGAAATACGACCTCAAAATATGCTAAAGATATGAGACGCTTCTTCATGCTAAAATATTTCACAACGGATGGGTACAATATTTCACATTTGAATTAACATAGAAGTTCGCTTAATCATGATTCTGATCATCATACCCCATGAAAGTGATCATTGCTCACAGGGTCAGCAGCGTTCATGGCCATTGAAAGAATGCAGCAGCGGAGAGAACAAAAATACACAACCTAATCTTTCAATGAAAACCCAGAATGTGATCATGTAAGGAACTGTAATTATACCCCAGCCAAAATAATAATAAAAATAATCAAATTACGTCATAAGTTAAGCATGGCAAAGCCTCATATGCATCAACAATATTTGCGCACATCAAATCCATACTGATGACAAATCTGCCAACCCTGCAAGATTCAGTTAAAACACATCAAGCTTATAGGAATAGTCCAAATAGGGCTGTAAATGAGCCGAGCTACTCGTGAGCTACTCGGGCTCGGCTCGACCAATACTTGTGTTCGACTCGGTTTTTTCGAGTCGAGCCCGAGCTCGAGCCGGCTCGAGTATCTAATCGAGCCGAGTCTGAGCACATTAATACTCGGCTCGAACGGCTCGCGAGCCTAAATAAGACTCCTATATAAATTATAAATTATATATATTCAAATATTTTTTAAGAAATATATGAAGTGGACACGGAATCGAGCCTATCGAGTCGAGTTTGAGCTCGACTCGAAATGCAATTGAGCCCGAGCCCGAACCTTCGATTTTCGAGTCGAGCCGAGCCCGAGCCGGGCACTGTGTCGGTTCGGCTCGACTCGTTTACAACCCTAAGTCCAATGAAGTGCATGCGTACAAACCTGATATAATCCGGACAAACTCACTGAAAATGCAACAAATGATACAGACAACTCCATTAAATCTGAAAAATTTATCCGGACAAACTCAATGAAGCCAGTGATAACCACTAACCCAACTAATATGACAAGCATGCCAGATCTATTCAGTCAAATTTATTTGCTTTGTGCTCGAGGCTCGAGAGGTAAGTGATCATGGGTAGAACAAACAGGCAACAAGTGTTCTGAGTGGCCTTGAAGAAAAAAAAAAAAAAAAACAATTGCCAACAGCAGAAACTTCAAAAGACAATGTTCAAGAGACCCTCAAATGACTCTTATGCCTGGCATGAACACTGCTTTTACACTACCCAAAGGATCAACTTACCAAATAATCAGATCATGGAAGGCATCATAGTCTCATATACACAAACAGCAATACCGACTTCAGTCACCTGAAGCATTTCCTAGTAAAGTATGTTCCCAAACCATTGAAGAGGACGCCATCTCAAAAGGCTTAAGACATGTGGCGACAGTCGTGCTGCACGGCAAAAGGGCAATGGCAGGCAAAAACAAATGTCGCTAAACCAGAAACAAAGCCCTAGTTTCCGAGATTCTGACTCACACACCATTGTCATGCCAATAGGACACCGGTTCCACACCCTTCTACACACGCAACAAGAGCGAAATCACTTCCACATATGAAACACAGCCTTCGAATCCAAAAAGAGGCCAAATCTAAGAAATGACACAAAATCTAGAAATTCAACAAATCCATTCAGTCAAATTGGATAGAGTTCAACAAGTTAAGCCAAGAACTGTCAAGTCCAAAAGACCCAACAAATGAATCAGAAAAATCAGTTAAATCTGAAAAATCTTTTCGGTCAAACCCGAGCAAGCCAATGAGGGCCATAAACCAAATTACTATGATACACAGGACAGATCTACTTGGCCAAATCTATTTGGATTGTGCTTGAGGCTCCGATTGTTAATAGATCACGAGCATAGCAGAAGTAGTGTTCCAATTAGCATTGACATCATACTACAATCGCCAACAACTAGAATTTTGTAGCATGAGTCATATTCAGAAGACCCTCAAGTCACTCTCATACCACTCATGCTAGAACACTGCTTTATGCCAAACCAAATGATCAACTTGCCCAATAATCGAATCATGTAAATCATCATTGCCTCATATGCACCATTTACTAGAATCCAACAAGTCCATCATGTAAAAGCTGACCAAATCCAAAAAGCAGGTTAAATGTAACAAAAGTGCACAAAATTGATAATCCAACAAATCGAGCAAGTCAAATCCAGACTGAGAACAGTCAAGTACAAAGAGTGCAGCAACCGGAATTATAATTTCCATTAAAACGGACTATTCTTTCCGTCAAGCACAGCAAGAGACATCTATTTGGCCAAAAAATTTAGTTTGTGTTGAAAGCTCCGCTAAGTGATGAATCATGGATGCAGCAAGAACTTCGTATCAAAGTGTTCAAAAGACCCCATAATCACTCTCATGCCATAGTCACGCAGGACACTGCCTTGATGCTCTCATAAATAATAAACTAGCCAAATAATCATGGAAGTCATCATCGCCTCAAGCACACACTACCACTCTACAATACACTAATTTCAAGTGTTTGAAGGAACACTACCAATTTCCATTGCTGCAATTTTTCTTTCCTGATCCAGTTACATCTTTTGAAATCATATTCGATCAATCCAAATTATCACTTAAATCAAACCCTCAAAAACCACAGGAACAAGGATGCAGGCAACCAAAATGCAGGACAAATCTAAGAGATGGCAGAGATCAAGACATCCAACAAATCTCATCCGGTCAAATTGGATAAAGTTTTGACAACTCCTGTTGAGAATGCAGGCAACCAATTGACAAGGTTTTGACAACTCCTGCTGAGAATGTAGGCAACCAACCAACTAATGTAGGCAAGCAGCTAACTAATATGACAAGCATGACAAATCTATTTTGCCAAATGAAGGCTCTGACAGGCAAGTGATCATAGAAATAACAAACATGGAAAGCAGTGTACAAAGTAGCCTTGATATCGTACAATTGCCAACAACGAGAATTTCGTAACATAAGTCGTTGTCAAAGAACTCTCAAATCCCTCCCATGCCACTCATGATGAACACTCCTTTAAGCTAACCCAAATGATCAACTTGCTAAAGAATCAGATCATGAAAGTCATCATCGCCTCATATGCACGCATACACAAACCACAAAGTTTGTCGGAAAAATATGATTTCCGTCGTCAGATATCCATTTTCCACTATCTATCCCGAAACAGATCCATAGAAATAATCAATAACCCAATTGTGGCCAACATCTCGGTCATATCCAACAAATTGATTCAATTTAACACCTGGTTTTGACCGGCATGTCTATCATGTAAAAGCTGTAGTCAAATTCAAAAAGCGGATAAAATCTCGTAAACACATAAAATCTGGAAATCCAAAAATTCCATATAGGCTAAATCCACAAGATTTGACAACCTCGGTCGAAAACAATCTAAGTTCAAAAAATACAGTAAATGAATTAAAAATCCATTAACTCCGATAAATCTTTTCAGTCAAACTCGATCAAGACAATGAAGGCAACAAACCAACTAATTTGACAAGTATGTGAGAGAGATATATTTAGTTCAGCCCGATCTATTTAGTTTGTGTTGAGACTCCGACAGGCAAGTGATCAAGGGTATAATAATTGGGAAAGCAGTGTACTATGTAACTATAATGGTCATCGCTAAGAACAGAATTTCGCAACATTAATCAGATCATACCCCACAAGAACACCACTTTTATGGTTACCCAAATGATCAACTTGCCAAATAATCAATGAGATCATGTAAGTCATCATCGCCTCATATTCACAAAAACAAACAAAGTCAGAGTTTGTAGGAACAATAATGATTTTCGTCACCGGATGTCAATTTTCCTCTATTCATTCCGAATTGGTCCATGGAAATCATTGATATAATCAAAACTCATTTGCGACCAAAAAATCGTTCAAATCTGAAAAAATGATTCAATTTAAAACTTGGTTTCGACGAGCATATCTATCCTGTAAAAGCCGATCAAATTCGATAAGCGGGAAAAATCCAAAAAATGCAGTGAATCAATTAGAATAAATCCTTTAAAAACGACGAATTTTCTAGTATCAAGCCAATGAAGAAACCAAACCCACTAATATGGCAAGCATGAGAAATCTCTTCAGTTCATCCCAATCTATTTGGTTTGTGCAGAGGCTTTGACAAAAAGGTATAATAATTGGGAAACCAGTGTCCTAAGTAACCTTGATATCAGACATCAAGAAGAACGGAATTTCCCAACATAAATCATATCATACCCAACATGACCACAGCTTTTATGCTAACCCAAATGATCAACTTGTCAGATAATTAGATCATGTAAGTCATCATTGCCTCATATACACAAACTCAAACATATATCATAATCAGAGTTTGTAGGAAGAATACTGATTTTCATCATGAGATGTCTTTTTTCCTCGATTCATTCCGAATCGGTCCATGGAAACCATTGATATAATCAAAACCCGGTTTGCAATTAAAACCTCATTCAAATCCAAAAAATAAAATAAAAATTGATTCAGTTTAAAACGTGGTTTTGACCAGCATGTCTATCATGTAAAAACCGATCAAATTCAAAAGAAGGATAAAATCCAACAAAGCGCTTAAAATCACGAAATCGAAGAAAATCCATTTGATCAAATCCGATGGAGTTTTGACAACTATCGTCGAAAACAGTCAAGTTCAAAAAATTTATTCGGCCAAATCTATTTCTTTGAGTTAGAGGCTCCGACAAACAAGTGATCATGGGAATAACAAACAGTGAAAGCAATGTTCTAAGTAGCCTTGATACCGAACATATCGCCAACAATGAGAATTTCGCATCATAAATCATTGTTAAAAGACCCTCAATTCACTCTCATGCCCAACATGAACACTGCTTTCATGCTAAACCAAATGATGAACTTGCCAAATAATCAAATCATGCAAGTCAACATCGCCTCATTAACACAGAAACATATAAAAAAAACAGAGTTTGTGTGAACAATACTGATTTCCGTCGTTGGATATCTTTTTCCCTCTATAAAGCTCGAATCCATCCATGAAAATCATGGATCTCATCAAAACTCGTTTATGACCAACAACTCAATTACATCAGCCAAACTGATTAAGTTTAGAACTTGATTTTGACCGACATGTCTATCATGTTAAAACCGACGCAATTCGAAAAGTGGGTAAAATCAAATAAAGTGCACAAAACCTAGAAATCCATCTGGTCGAATCCGATGAGTATTGGCAACTCAGACCAAAAACAGTGATGTTTAAAAAATCAATAAATGAGTTAAAAAGCTCCTTTAAAACCGACATATCTTTCCAATCAAACTTGATCAAGACATTGAAGACAACAAACCAACTAACATGACGAGCATAAGAAATCTATTCGTCCAAAATTATTTGGTTTGTGCTAGAGGCTCCGAGAGATAAATGATCATGGGTATAATAATTGGTAAAAGTAGTGTTCAAAGTAACCTTGATATTGAACAATCACCAATACAATTTCACAACATAAATCATGGTCAAAAGACCCTCAAATTCATTCCCCGATCATGAACACTGCTTTTATGATAACCCAAATGATCAACTTGCCAAATAATCAGTTCATCTAAGTCATCATCGCCTCATACACAAACACAAACACATACCACAATCAATCTAGAATCAGAGGTTATATGAACAATACCGAATTTTGTCACATGAGAATTTTCCTTTCTATACATTTCCAACCAGTCCATCAAAAAATCATCGCCCCAATCAAACCCCACAATCAGAGTAACCATGACGCCATCTCCGCACGCTCCAATCTTAGTCTCCAATCAAGCCGCATGACAAAAGAGGGCGCAACAACCAGTGTCATCGATTACAGGCAAAAAGCAAACCGATCGTTGAATCAACATCGGAAAAGTTTCCCCAATTTCGACCAACACTCAATCTACAATGCCAACAGAACACCATGCTGCTACCACACCCTTCCACACACACGACAAGACCGAACTCACCCACCCCCACAGATCACTTATCACAACCAAACTAATATGGCAAACATAAGGAAGCTATTCAGCCAAATCTATCTGGTTTGTGCTAGAGGCTCCAACAAACAAGTGATCATGGGTATAAAAATCAAGGAAAGTAGTGTTCTAAGTAACCTTGATATTGTACAATAGCCATCAATAAGAATTTCATAACATAAATTATTGTCAAAAGACCCTCAAATCCCTCCCATGCCAATCATGATGAACACTGGTTTATGCTAACCCAAAAGATCAACTTGCCAAATAATCAGTTCATATAAGTCATCATCGCCTAATATACACACAAACATAAACCACAATCAAAGTTTGTGGGGACAATACTTTTCCATTGCTGGATGGCTCTTTTCCTCTATTAATCACGAATCGGTCCATGGAAATTGTTAATCTAAACAAAACCCGATTGTGACCAACAGCTAGGTCAAATCCAACAAACTAATTAAGTTTAAAATCTGGTTTGACCAACATATCTATCATGTAAATGCCGATCAACTTCGAAAAATGGGTAAAATCCAACAAATCCATCTGGTCAAATCCGAAAGAGTTATGGCAACTCCAGTTGAGAACAGTCAAGTTCAAAAAAACCCAGTAAATGAATTAGAAAAAATCCTTCAAACCCAAAAAAAATTTCTAGTATCAAGCCAATGAAGAAACCAAACCAACTATAATGAAAAGCATGAGAAATCTATTTAGTTCAGCCCAATATATTTGGCTTGAGCAGAGACTCCGACAGGCAGGTGATCAAGGGTATAATAAGTAGGGAAAGTTGTGTTCTAAGTAACCTAGATATCATTATTTCCTCATTACCACAAACACAAACATGCACCACAATCAGAGCTTGTAGGAAAAATACTGATTTCCGTCATAGGATGTCTTTTCTTTATTCAGCCGAATCGGTCCATGGAAGTCATTGATATAAAAAAAAATCCAGTAGTGACAAAAATCTTGTTCAAATCTGAAAAATTGATTCAGTTTAAAACCTGATTTAGACTGACCAAATTCGAAAAGCGAGTAAAATATAACAAAGCATATAAAATCTAGATATCCAACAAATCCGTGTGTTTTGACAACTCCAGTCAACAACAATCAAGTTCAAAAAATGTAGTAAATGAATCCTTCAAATCCAACATATCTTTCTGCTCAAACTCAATCAAACCAATGAAGACAACAAACCAATTAATTTGACGAGCATAAGAAATCTATCGGTCAAATCTAGTTGCTTTGTACTAGAGGCTCCGATAGACAAGTGATCATGGGTATAATAATTTGGAAAAGCAGTGTTCTAGGCAGCCTTGATATCAAACAATTACCAATAGAATTCCCCAACACAAATCATGGTCAAAAGACCCTCAATTCATTCCCCCATCATGAACACTGCTTTCATACTATCAAAATGATCAACGTGCCAAATAATCAGTTCATCTAAGTCATCATCGCCTCATATACAAATAAAAATCATACCACAATCAATCCACAATCAAAGTTTGTTGGAACAATACCGAATTTCACAGCGGGAGATTTCCCTTCTCTATCCATCCCAATCGCTCCATTGAAATCATCGCTCCAACCAAACCCCACAATCAGAGCAACCACTGACGCCATCTCGGCAGGCACCAATCCGAGTCTCCAATCAAGCCGCACGGAAAAAGGACGAGCAACAACCGGCGTCATCGATCTCAGGCAGAAAGCGAACCGATCGCCTAATCGAAACGGGAAACCCTAGTTTCGCCAATTTCGACCAACTCTCGGTCTACCATGCCAATCGGACACCAGGCTGCTACCGCACCCTTCCACACGAACCAGACCGAACTCACCCAACCCCACAGATTATTCATCACAACCTCCCACATCGAAACCCTAACCCTAGTAAATCGATTCTCCATTCCACTTTCGTGACCGTGAATCGAGGATCCGAGCGGGAAAGGGAAGCGTGGGTGTGGGAGATTTGGGAGAGCAATCATCGACGCCGATCGTTACCGGAGATGAGTGATCGCCGGCGAGCGGCGAGCAGAGAGGGGCGACCTCTGCTTTCGAATCAATCCTCTCGAGAGAAAATGTGGGTAGAGTGGTGAGTATAAACGATTAGACTGCGTTGAATAGACACAATTATGGTTGCCGTCCAGGAGAAGTTGTTTTATTTTGGAATAATTCTAAAGAAAAAGAAAATTTGTTGATATCAACACATAAATTATTTGTCATTAAAATATATTAAATAATTGAGATTCTTTTAAAAATATTTTTGTTTTCGAAATTCTTTAGTCATTTAATCATCATCATTCATTAATTCTTAATGACATATTTCATATTACCTACTAATACATAATATTAATATCATATTTCTTTTCTCATTGGATAATTTATTTAAGTGAAGATATAACAATGTTTTTTAAAGTTACTTATGGTCGTGTAGAACATAAGTTGTTGTTGAAGTTGGTAAAATAACTTTGACGATTGAACATAGGTTTTTTCTTTAGTGAATCCTGAAATGTTAGATTTATTTTATTTTTCTTACAAAGTATCGACTCGATTATTTGGTCTCTTTTTACATGTGATTGAACAAAAACTTTTTACAATGTGTGTTATTTCACATTACAATCTCTTTGACATAATCTTTTGATATTTTTTCGCCTTTTGGTTGAATAATATCCTAATGCTCATTTCAAGGCTTATCAGTCCGTTCCGTTTTTGTGTATCAAGAAGATACTAGTAGCATGTTTTTAACATGCAACGTAAATATTTACTCATAATTTCTATAGAATATTATCATATTCACATTGGATATGGATCATTATCCTATTATAAGTTCTACTTAGTTTATTATACTAATAAATAGAAAAAACATGATACATGTCCAACATTGTATCTATCTTTCATAATCTTTTGATAGAATATATCTTTCGTACTAATTTTACTTGTATTAATCACTCCCAGGATTATCAGTTGAAACAACTCAATTGATCTTGTTTTTCCTCCGTAGGCAGTCATGTGTGGATTTCTAGAGGCATTGAAGTGGATATGTTCCTTGGAGGATTCCAAGCCGATCCTCCACAATCCCTCGTCTACCGTGGATGTTGTTGGATCGTAATTCGTGAAGCAATATCCCACAAAAGCTTGTTATCACTAAGAAGCTTTCTCTCACGGATCGAGGTGATGGATGGCTTCAGAAACCTTGACTTCACCGTCAAGGCTCCATTCATGAGCCTGTATCGCGACCGTGTTCTCTATGATGCCTATGGTGTCCCCCTTGTCACCATCCGTCACAAGGTTCCTTCTTATTGGTGTTGTCTAACTATTCTTTTCCTTTAACGGTCACTAATAACATTCGCTTTACAAGATGGTTCATAAAATTTCAGTGTTTTATTGAACGGTGACGAATGACAGTACTGAGTCGGAACCTACATTATAATAAATAACATAAATACGCTTGCATTAAATTTTCAAATAATATACATACATGTGTACTATTATATATTATACACAACAATGTAACATTCAATATTTGATTTAAACACCCAAGGGGTTAATCCCTCTCTTCTCCTCTGTTGGCACACGAACAGAAACAGAGGGAAACATATTCATTCATGTAAGACTCGGGCGAGGGGAAGGGACACCGACAGCAGCTGGATTCAGGCCTCCTCTTGTCATTGGGGAAACTCCGGCAAGAACGACCAGAGTCGGGGAGGAGCGGAGAAGGTGGTCCGGTGCACCGAGGGCTACGACGAGGGGCGACGATGTCGAACCCAGCCTTGTCGACGGGCGGCATAGGCTAAGGCGGTGCAGGGGGTGGCCTGTTGTTGTCAGGAAGACATCGTCGAGGTCGGGGATGGTCGGATCATGATCGGGGAAGCTAGTAAGGTCGGGGATGTCGACATTGTCACACGTGGCCGTCGTATATTATTGAGGGCGATTAAATCCGGCGTCAGGGATTGTTGACATGGACAGGGTGTTGCCGGATCATGTTGGGATCGAGCGTTCCATGATGTTGTCATACGAAGACGAAAGCGAATACAAAGACGAGAAACACTTACCCTTTTTTTCTTTGTCTCTGCTCTCGGTGAGGATGCTCAGGTTCGATGTGAAACAAACGTTGATTGAGACCAGTATATATATAGCAGGATGTTGAGATATTTACGGGAGTAGTTAACGGATTGTTGAGGATTTAAATATTTTCAAGCCAATCAAATCGTCTCAAAGATACCCCTAAGACCCTCTTACGTAAATCTTAACCCACAATATCTTGTGAAAATAATTACTACCCAATAATGCGAGAGACGGTTAAAAATATTTATATTTTCCAAAATTTGCTAGGATATTACATCTTTCCCTCCTTTCAAGAAGTTTCTTCCTCGAAACTTGATTAGGATAGAGAATAGAAACTTACTTGAGAATAAATAACGGTATCGGTATCGTCTCCTCATAACCTCTTAGAGCTCCCAAGTTGCTTCTCGAGTGGTATGGTTAGTCCATCGTACCTTAACCAAAGACACTTTTCTTCGTTTGAGCATTTTTACCATGTGGTCTACTATCTTCTCCGACTTTTCCTTATAACATAAGTCCTCATTGAGTTTTACTTATTCATGTCGAATTACATGCTTAGGGTCGGTTCGTATTTTCTCAACATGGAAACATGAAATATATTATGGATGCTAGCTAACCCTATTGGAAATATCAACCGATAGGCAACTTCATCAATCCTTTCAAGAATTTCAAACGGCCCTATATAACGATCATGGGGATCTTTGACACCAGCTTGTACAAGACGTTGCAGAGGCTTATTGGTCTAAAACTGAGTGAATTTTTGGAGGGCTTCGCACCTTGGGTCATAATGCTATACATGTGAAGTTGACGTATGATAAGTCGCCTTTCCCTCTGAGATAGTCCAGTACCAGTTTCAATACATCCTCTCCCACCATATTTGGGCATTAAACCCGTCCGGCCCTGAAGCTTTATTGGAACCCATCTGATGACTAGCTGCCTCTATTTCTGAAGTCTCACAATCCCTATTTGATATCTCAAGTGCACTTTCTGACAGCTTCGAACTCCAACCGTGAAAGCAAAAGGATCCATCTTGGTCACTTTAGGATGCAACAGGCCTTGGTAAAAATCCTTCACCAGGCTTCGGATATCCTCATGACTGGACACCCATTCCCCAGAATCAGTTTCTAGACCTGAGATGTTTTTTCTTCGACGTGGGTGTAACTTGCTCGCGAGTGGAAGAATCCAGTGTTTCGATCTCCCTCCTTTAGCCATGTGATTCGGGCCCTTTGAGCTCAGTAGGACTTCTCGCGATCAAACAAAGGGTCCAGGTCGTGTTTGTCCTCAAGGATCTGTTCAAGGTTCACTTGGTCCATTCGTTTGTTATGCAGCGCTTCTAACCTCTCTTGCTTTCTTCAGATACCCAGTAGCAAGGCTTTGAATTTCTTTTGTCCCCAGGTCGATAGGCAGCACCCCATTTTCAGAAGTTTCAAGGGCATGGGAATCTGGGAAACGAGTTCTGCCTGTTTGTCCACAACGGCGTGATAATTCGTTTGCACTCTGGATCTCGGTCCCAAGCGATCTCCTACCTGAACGGTCCCTCGATGCCTGTCGATAGACCAGTAAGGCTAGATGCGGTCTCTTCCCAGCAAACTTTAATCGCCAAATGATTCGAAGCAACTGTCAAAACATTGCGAACACAAGCAGAGGGGAAGATGTGCACCCATGTCTCTGACACGCCATTGCCCTATCTGACCTTGCCATCATCCAATGACCGTCTCAGGGCCTCTTACACTAAGTGAACTGTGGATCTGATTCCCCAAATCATGCAAACTGCTCGACTCAAGGGGCATGTTGGAAATCCCTCATTTTTCGTGGATCCTTTGACTGGCCTCCTCTCTTTTCCTCATTGAGAAGAATCTTATTTAATTCGCCAGCACAGAGCCATGGAAGGTCGGACTCGTTGGCCAGGTTCACGAGGGCTCCCCATGTCACCGGTCTGCGGGCTGTGACCGGGTCTCCATAAAACCTCGTAAGACGCCATCTCGGCCATCTCTCACTCTCTTCAATCGCCCGCGTCTATGAAATTCAACGGCAGACGTTTGATCGACACCTGGATCGAGTCGTCCCACAACAGCACCAAACGAGTCGTCCAGGGTTTCATTAAAAGTGTAGTCTTCCAGACGGTTGGATTCGTCGTACCTTCGGAGAAGGAGGAGCTGATTGTCGTTATACCACGGGCCATCCATTAACACCCTTTTCTTGTCGTTCGTCCTCTGAAACTTCAATAGGAACATGTTATCCCCCGACCACTTGCACTCCACACCTCCACCACTCGTCCACGACTTGATTATTGTGGACATCAAGACATCGATAGAGATACTACATTGCGCAAGGAGCTTCGCCAGCACCTTTCTATCTGCAAACTCATCCACCGCCACCTCGGACTCCCTTCCCACCTTTATCACGCAAACGCCTTTCGAAACAGAGCAACACTATTCTCCTGATCGATTTTCGTCATTCCCTACGACGTCCCATGAGATCCCTCCATAGACAGGGATCTACAGAATCGAGCCGCTTACAACTCTCTCTCCCCTCAAACCGGAAACTCTCTCTCCCCTGGTTACCCAAGAAGACTCTTAGGATAATTATGTTTTTGTATCTTCTTCAACTATTAATAACAAAAAGCTGAACCTCGAATTATAAAAATATAGAGATGATTTTCTTCAATTTTTTAAATAAAAGGAAATAGTTTTAAGAAAAATCATCATTGGTTGATTTATAATTTTAAGATAGCTTCAGTCTGAACTTCTTTAAACTTCTTTAAATTGGTTTTTTGTTTCAAAAAAATATGATTTCTTTTGAAACAGAGTTCTGGGCTAATATTGTAGTAACAAGATATGGATCATCTTTTATTATGCGTTAAACGAGACAGTAACAAAAACAGTCAATTAGCCACATCAATAGTCAAAACCTCATTGTCTTTTTTTTTCTTATTATTGCTGCTAATTGCAAGCATCTAAAAAGAGTATTGTTACATATAATTCTGATTCTAAAAAGTGAGTATCAAATATTCCTGAGAACATTATAGAATTATTAAATTTGATTTTGACTAATTTCAAATCTAGCCAAACAGACTGTTAACATCACCTTAAAATCCGTATATGTGACTTATAACATTTACTATAAAGCCAATCTCATTTTTTAGAGTAGTTTTTTTTTTTTTTTTTGATGAAATACGATGGCATTGTTTCATTTGATCTCCTTCACATTTTCTGTATCACGAGTACTCAAATAAGAGTAAATTCCTTACATGTCTACTTTTTCATACTTATTTTATTTTCTTAAAAGTATAACTTATGATATCAATTTCACTTGAAACAATAATACTCTTGTTCTAGAAAAAGGAAACACAATTAAAATTCAAAACTTTTAAGTATATTGACTCTCAACTCATCTTCTTTTCTATAGCTGTCCTTGTCAGCACTCATCGGTTGTACCTATAATGACAGTGGCGGTTCACAGGTTATACCTAGGGGTTGTACCAACTGAAGGCATAAGTTATACCAGTCAGAAAAAAAAGTTGAACTTAACGAAAGTTGTGCCCACAACCACCAATTGTAGCCGAAGGAAAAAGTTGTGCCCCTCGCATCAAGAAGCATATTACAACGATTCTCGATGTTTTGCAACCAAAAGGTGAATCGATCATGAAAATCAATCGTCGATGATTATCGCGATCTAAAACAAGGAGTGGGTGTTGCCTGAGATTGATGGGGAAGGGAAGAGGAGGGAGGTAGCGACGACGATGACTGAGATCGATGGGGAAGAGGAGAGGAGGGAGACGACGACAGTGAGTGTGGGTGTGATTTTGGATGAGCTTAGTGTTTTGGGATATGTTACTTATTTGCACATGGTAGGTTGAGCATGTTTTAATTTTTATTAAAACTGTACTCGTTAGGGATTAATACGTTGTACTTCTAGGAAAATAAGTTTGAATAAGTGTGCCGGTAAGGGATTTACTCTTCAAATAAAATGTAATATCCTGAAAAAAAAAAAAACTCTAAAAATAAGTTGAGATGTGTTTGGACGATTTGATTGGTTGAGATCATGTGAATATCTCAACTATTTTCGTGAATATCTCAACCACCTATCCATATACGCACTTTTCAAATCGGGTTGACCTCATAATCCCGAGGAAGAAATTTGCATCCAGAGAGAACAGATCCTGCGAGGAACAGCGACAGTAAAGGATAAGCTTTTATTCTCGTTTTATGTTTATTATACATATAACCCCGGGCCGGATTCCAACCAATTATTAAGAACGTTACAAAATATAGCGTTATATAAATTTATGGAACACCATGGTGGTCACCTGCTATACATGGATTAATATGATTAATTCATATTATATACCTGAAATCTCGAATTACGAATACCATGATGGTCACCTGCTATACATGGACTAATATAATTAATTTCATATTATATACCTGAAATTTCGAATTACGAACACCATGGTGGTCATCTGCTATACATGGATTAATATGATTAATTTCATATTATATGTCTGAAAATCTTGAATCCTGTTATACATGGAATTAATATGTGTAATTTCATGCTTCTTGCCTGAAAACCTGAACAATGAGGATATTCCTGTAAATGATAATAATTAGGAGAGTTACGAGTCCTCATTAGCTAGGGAGGGATAGAAATTCCCTTCGCGTGCACGCAGCGGCATCAATAGAATTTACTTGGTGGCCGTGTTTGGTTATTATTAACCACCCTGGGTCGTCTGCAGCGACAATCCTGTTTGTTTAATTGTTATTAGTATGACGATACTATTAACGTTAAATTTCTGCTGTAACTCCTCCCATGTTATGAACCTGTAAAAGTCATATGAATTGTTATAACGTGACAAAAAGACGTTGTTTACTTGTAAAAGTCCTGAGAATCAATATGATATGCCAGAGCATGTCAATAACCTGTAAAAGCTTTAATAAAGGCTAGTGATAATGAAATAGAGATTAACCTGCTTGACTTGAATTATTATTATCATGTACGTATTTAAACGTTCCCGACTGGCATATGATTGCTCGGTGTTGCTTGCATTGCATTCTGTTTGCGCATGGGAAATGCATGATATAATAAGCATGCCAGACCCCTGAGAGGGATGTGTATCCTGTGTTACTGGGCTTTCGAGCTCACGGTTACATGCTCGTTTCAGGTAATAAAGATTCGAGGAAGGGTCTCTTACTTAACAAGGATGAATGAATTCGCTCGTTGTAATATTGTCTTTTCTCTCTAGACATTGACTTTCATGTAATAGAAGATAATGTAAGTTGGATATTTATTTCTAGATCCGAAACGATGTAAATTTGATATTTATTTCTAGATCCTATATTTCTGATACTTAAACCCCATGTATTTCTGTTGTCTTGCTTCGAAGGAAACTTTGGAGCGGCGATAACGCCACGTGTTTAGCAGGTATTGGACAGGAAATCCCGGGACGTTACATAAACTGATTCATTGACCACTTAATATGCTCCTTTCGCACTCCCTTGCAATCATAAAAAATCATACTCTACAAATATATGAGGGTCGATTAAAGAAATAAATATTAGGTGGTATAATATATGTATGTAGACATGAGCAACACAGCATCTCATGTCTCTTTGGTTGTGGTTTGATGGATCACAATTTCAAATATATCATCCTCAAGGGGTTTGAAGCTCTGATTTTTTATTTTTTCTGTCTAACAACACCAAATCTCATTCATCTCTTGTGCACTAAGACTTGGGATTGTCTATCTCCTTGGAATCATCTGTTGGATCTTTCATTATTGGAACAAAGGGACCATCTTTGAGTGTGTCTTGTATTCTCTTATCTATGGAGTCCCGATGCGCTAGCATTCTGAACCTTCGGTGGTTTAACTTATTAAGTGAGCAGGCAGGTGGTCATATCTACTGCAGTCAAGGAGGCCACGTTTGTCCTTAAGCCACCCTATGAAGTCCCTTCAAGAGGCATGACGATTCAGGAGCTCAAGGAACATCTTCTTGGTAATACTCCTATCACAGGATCAAGACAAAGTTACAATATAGCAAACTGGATACAACAGAGGTGGCTTATAACATGAGGAAAAGCACAATAGATTGGAGATGAAGTTGAGCTGGTTAGTGATTGGATAAGGATCTGAGAAACGATTATACACTTGAGGACACTGCTACAACTTTGTGTTCTTGAGGCAGACTAGTGAACTCTTTTCTTCAAATCTTCAACCCAGCTCTTGAGAAGGATTGCACAATCAACTTGAGAGTGTTTTCAGCTTGCAAATAAATCTCATAGTTTTCAACAACCTTCTCAGAGTGGAGAGAATCCCTTTTTCTATGACTTAGAGGATTAGAGCCTATAACTGTATTGTATGATTTTGATAACTTTTTGTTTGTCCCTTGTACAGATCCTCGATGATGTTGATAGGTTCCCTCATAATAGTCATCAACCTTGTACAGATTTTTTAACCACAAATCTTCGATTGCAAGGGTTTCTTTGTAAGTCAAAACAAAGATACAATGAACTCACCTCTTGACTTGACTACACTGATCATCAAGGAAAGATTAGACTAAGTCTTCATTGTTCATTTGACAATGATTTTCTGAATCTGTATAAATCATTATTATTATTTTTGTGTATTTCATTTCATACATTAGAATGTTAGATTATAAGTTGGACACAAAAAGAGACAAGGTCCAAAGGACTCAAGTCTTGACTGCAATTGACTAGTTTCGCAAGTCTACAATAAGCCTAGACATGCTAGCCAAGACAAGGCTGCACTAAATTATGAAAAAAAGATTTGTAAATAGCCTATTCATCCCTTTCTAAGCTATTCACTACAAATCTGAGAATTACAAAGGGTGACAGAATAAAGCACATCAATCCAAAGTATTTCTATACCAGTGACCTTCAAGATGAAAGTGTCATCCGTATTAAGGAGATCTATTCTTGCAACAACCTTGCTAATCTATTTACCAAGACTCTTCCTAAATCTTCTTATGAGTAGATGAGGTATAATATCGGTTTGCGGCTTGTAACGAACTTTCAGGTCAAGATGATGCGCGCATTAGGTGAGATTGTAATCTTTTTTTTTTGATCAGGTCATTATCCACTAGGTTTTTCCTAATAAGATTTTAATGATGCAATCGTTAGCACCTAACCATTATTCATATTATTCAAGGAGGAGTGTTATTATATATACGGATAAACATAAGCAATAGGATAAACACAATAATATTACGCAAGCATCACCGAGGATGAAGCAAAGTTAAGAAGAACAAATTCGATGACGTTAATAGTTACGTAAGATTTTATTATAAAGTATTTATCGTATTGAAACGTTATGAAATAACCTCTTAGAGCCTCTATAAATAAGACCATAGCCATTATAATTCATAGCCTCAAGAATAGAAACCAACACTCCTCATTTTCTCTCGCCTCAAACCACCTACTTTATAACATTAGGGAATTTTTTCATTGGATAATTTACGAGAAGTACCACTTGAAAAATTTTATTCAAAGGAGATACCGTCAACTAATTTTAATTTCAATAAGTTATCACCAAATCCCACCTATCACACCCCTTCCCCCGCTCTTCTAAAAAGGAAAAAAGTAGTACAATTGTTAAAAAATAGTACGTTTGTCAAAAAAATAATATGCTTGTTGATAAAATGTACATTCGAAAGAAAAAATACAGTTGTCAGAAAAATAGTATGCCCGTAAAAAAAAGAAAAAATAAATACGTCTATAAAAAAATAATGCGTTCACTGATAAACTTATAAATTCGACTCTAAAAAAACTAGCACATTTCTAAAAAAAACTTATATGGCTCTTTAAAAAATAATATGTTGTCGGAATCCGGACAGATCAAATAATACGTCGGTCGAAATCCAACCGGAGCTACTAGTACACAATCGGTATCAGATCGGAATCCACCACCACCACTCCATGCGGTCCTCAAGGATCGAATTACCAATTCACGATCCTTCTCAGTTTCTCTCAACAACTTGATGAAGTTCTTCACACATAAAACAGAAACCATCATCATCAATATGAGCACCAATTCATCTCAGCAACAACACAAACCACGAAAGTCCATTTGCTAATTGCCTTATTGTATACTCGATCTATCATGCAACAACAGGAAGATCACCTCAACTTCATTCACAACACCTTCTCAACCTCAGATATCTCCTTCTTCAGATCCTTATCGGGAAAGATATCCTATTTCCTATCCCACTTGATAAAGAACTTGGTATCCTCAAAATACTTCAACCTATGCATCCCTAGTCGGAGCAACTAATCGAGTGAATTGATAAGAGGGAGTGAGAGAGGGCGACGACGATGTGTGGGTGGAAATCCTAGGCGACGATAACAACGATTTGGAGGACGACGACGGAGTTTGGGCAGCAATGAGTTTTGGAGTTTTGGATGATTTGCGAACTTGTTTTTATCAAATTATTATGGGTTTGAATATTTGATGTGTTTCAAAATTAGATCTAAAGTACAAATCTTATCTTATATTATATAATATATATGTTTTTCATATGTTATTTAGTTGAAGGTTTAGCAAACTCAATGGTTTTTGTCCATCTCTAATCCTTAAAGTTAATCTTTGAGTTTAGTAGTTAAAACATGTAAGGGATGTTTTGAAAGTCTATGGATGTGATGTAGTAATAATCTATGGTCATAATCTATGTCGAGGAAACGAGAAAAACCATACAGGGGACATTATGATCATAATGTATATTGCACCCTCAGGTGTAATCTCCTCTACGAGAAAGAGGAGAATGTTGCATATTACATTACGGTTATAATGTACATTACATCCTAAGGTGTAATGTGTGTCAGCAATGGTTGTGACTCATTTAATGTCCAAATTGTATCAGTTTTTACCTTTTTTATGGTGTGTGTGTGGTGGTTACAAAAGGTGGTTCATCCTCTCCAACTCTATGACTAATTGGAAAGACATTAGAGAGTTTGAACAAAAGACACAATAAGATGATGTTAGATGTATTTGTAGAACTGAAAAATTACATGTATTTATAGAGCACATAGCCATGCCAAGATACGATCGAGGTTTGATGTTTCCCTCGATCTTGATGATTGGTTCTGGAGGTGGTTCAGATCGATATCTTTGTATCGGATAGGGTTCGAATAACACCTTAAGCAACAATGGTATTTCGCTCTTTTATGCTGGTTCTTGTTTGTTGCCTTGTGATGTACTTTAAATGGTTCGACATTAGATTGTTCGTGATCAAATAATCCAATGGAGTTTGATGATCATGATTTGAATTTCTATTTCGATTCAATGTTGAATTGAATCGTTCAAGATAATTGATAATATCATTATTCCTTATTTTTTTTCTCCTCCAAAACATTTATATTTCATGCAATAACTCCACATACCATCCTTGGTATCGTTGTAACGACACATAATTTTAATTTTAATCCTTATTTTTTTTCCCCTCCAAAACATTTATGTTTCATACAATAACTCCACGTACCATCCTTGGTATCGTTGTAACGACACATAATTTTAATATAGAAATGCGTGGATATGCTCAGGAACAAAAGTTTTGCCCATGATTCCTTCAGAAATCTATGGCTTCTTTCCAAATTGTTCTTATTTATGCTGCAAGAGTAGCTGTTAGCCGTAAAAGAATCACACACACAAATAATCACAAACACGTGTTGTCCAATTTCTTAGGTTATCTCTACATCTCCAAGCAAAGGAGCGGAGTTCCAACCGTAAATTTTTCAAAATCCAGGCCCAAGAAAACCAAAGAAAAACATACACTTCATTTTCAAACTCCTAGTGGCTCGGCCCGAGGACTGACGATCATCTCCCTGTAATTATCGAACGACTGCTGACGCTGCAGCCGCATCTCCTCATTAAACTTTCTGATGAACGCCTCGACTCTCCGATTCAGCTCGTCCTGACTCAGAGACGACTCCCTCCTCATCCTCCCCGACCCTACACTTCCTCTCCCTGGAGACGGGCTCAGCAGCACGCTGCTGTCGCTGTTATCACCGCTGTTTGAGATTCTGTCCCCGAATGTCTCGGACTTCTCCATCACATGGACAGGGGAGGAGAAGGGGGAGTGGGGGTTGGGTCGAGAGTGGGTTGTGTCGAAGGTGTCTGATTTCTTGAGATGGCGTGCGAGTGGCATTGGTCGGCCTTCTGTGATTGTGCGCCATGTTGATTCCAGCGTCTCGCCGCGTCTTGGCTTTGTTACTCCTAGCGGTCTCCCTGAATATAATAGCGACAGTTCAATTCAGTTTGGATTGAGTCTTAGACTCAATTTGCAAGTGAATAAATAGATGATAACATAGAAACGAAAATGCGCCGTGATTAGAACTGGGGTTTGAAGTGAATCTTAATTGCCTTACAAATAAGGAGAATTAAACATCAAAGTAATGAAATATCAGCTATCGAACTTCTCAATTATGTTTTGATAGCATGCTACGCTCATATTGGGCACCCAATTGAGTTTATTAAAGTTCGCCGAATAGTACTTAAATGCAAATATTACCGTTGGAAGATAAACGAGAGAGAGAGAAAGAAACAGAAAAGTACCATCAGGACTAGATCTGGCAATTCTCCGATGCCCAAACCTCTCTGACGCACTCGGTTTCTCACTCGAACCCTCCAAACCCTGCTTCCTCGCCGGAGTCCACACCGATCTCCGAATCACAAACTCATCTCCACCGCTCTCCCCCTCATTCCCTCCTTCCCTCGCCTCCTCCGCACTCTTCTCATAAACAAACCGAATCGGACTTCTAACCGCAACGACACTGCCAGCCATCAGAGCCGGAGAACGGAGAGGACTAGCCGGACCTGCAGCTGCTTGAGATCTGGAACTCGGGAAGAGCTTGGAGGAGGCGACGATGGTGAGAATGATGCAGTTCAGCACAAGATACACATAAGGCGGTCTCAGCCACGAGACCAGACCGGACCAAATCAGAGGGAGTTCTGTGACAACGAAGTGTTGGATGATCGGAGCAGAGAAGGTCAGCGTCACGGCCGTGGAGAGCACGGCTGAGGATATCGCGGTCATCTTCAGAGATAACATCCACCCGATCGCCATTGCAACGGTGAGTGAGTGCGTTTTGGTAACCAGTTTTGGTTTATGATTCTGATTGCCGGCGACGGAAAAGGGTTTCACACGGAGAGTGAGGGTAGAAGGGGAGAGGGAGAGACGTTGCGGGATTATATATATGTGGGGTGTAAAATCTGGACCGTTGGATATGGGGAAAGTGAGCGCGTGGTGGGCACTGTGGAGCGTGACACGTGGATTTGGGTGGCTTGCTGGATTGTACACGTCGGGTGTGGGACGAAATTTGCTTTAGAAAAAGGGACTCATTTGGTGTCGAATAGTGACTGCTAGCGTGAATGGTTTTACCATGTTTTGGGGCGTTGAAAGTGATTGATATTTTCAAATCAAAATTTTATTTTAATAAGATAAAAGCATAGGATATTTTTGATTTAAAAAAAACTATGTATAAGTGTGTGGGTGATTTTCACAAATCAAATGCTGTTTATGATATTAATAAATTAAATTTACATTAATGTATTAACTTAGAACACTTATACTATTGAAACCTAGTACTCAGGATAGATACGACAAGTTAGACACCAATCTTCTTCTCACGTACATTCAATTAAGGCTCATTTCGCAGAGTATTCAGCATATAGTCGAGCACCACATCGTATAATTGATGGCATTTTACAATTCCTGGGAAGGCTCGAAGGTCAAGGAAAAGAATGAAAATGGGAAGACGCGTAGGTGAAACCGTCTTTTAATGCCCAGTACAACCACATAACGTTTAAATCTTGGTTTTACAACGGCTACTTTTTGTACCGTTGAGGCACAAGCTGGGTTTGGTTGCGTTTGGTTGCTTGGAGTTCTGGATGGGCCAATTGTTCCAAATCCCAACGACCAACTATCCTCACTATCTCCGTTTTGCCCTTGAATAAGAAATCCCCCCAGCAGATCTCCATTTAGGATTTTATGATCTCCCACAAGCTCTCGAGTCTAAACCCAATTATGGTTTTGATTCTAAAATCGGTGGTTCAAATTTAGAAGAAGAATATATGAAACCGTAACATTTTAAGTCGAGTCCGATTTTTGTTATAAAATTGACAGTTTTGAGATGGTTTTGATTCAACGTGGATTTCAATTTTGGTTTAATATAAAGGTAAATAAACCTATAGTTTTTTTTTACCATTGAAATAAACCTACAGTTTATACAACCAACTTCCGTGACGTTACTTATCATGTGAATTTTTTTAAAATCCATTTGTTTTTAAATTTTAATAATTTGAACATTAAAAAATTATAGTTATATTTCAAATATATAAGGGCTGCAACCAAGAGAGTCTCTCTCTATATATGAAAAGTCTTCCTGTTGTAGAAGTAATTCTCACCACAAGTTCAAAGTTTAATAAAACAAATTAATATTTATAAAAAATATTTTAGATAAAAGTGGTGACGAAAGCCCTACAAGAAGTTACTTTCGGTTGGCGTGGAAGGTATCAATCTGATTTTAAGGAATCTTATCAGTAAAAAGAATCCTGAGATATCTCAAAAGAACTCAAAATCTTTGTGTATGATATTCTAGATAATCAGATTTTACACTAATATATTTTTCACATGCAGATTTTGCAGGTTGTAGAGTTGACAGAAATAACATAAGTGAATCATGTCAATTCATTGGTAAAAAACTAATCTCATGACTCAGCAAGGAGCATACTACTGTGTCAACCTATACTATAGAAACAGAATACATAACTGTAGGAAGCTATGCTCCACAAATTCTATGAATGAGGTCACAGCTTACAGACTATAATATAATATTATCTTAAAATCTCAATATTTTATAACAACACGTCTATAATGACTATTTCAGAAAATCCATTTTTTCATTCAAGAATCAAGCATATTGATGTCAAATATCATTTTATCAGAGATCATGTACAAAAAGATCACATTAAATTAAAATATATTTCAATCGAAAAAAAAATTACAGACATTTTTACAAAATCTCTCGATGAGAGTAAATTTATTCAATTCCGTGATGAATTGAGTATACTTGATTTAAAATAATAAATTTGGTCAAAATGCCCTACTGCTTTACTCCATATGTAGAATACAGACTAACATTATTTTATGATATGCTGACTAGCATTATCTACTCTACAACGTGTTACACATGAGGAATACAGACTAGAGAAATATTGCTATACAACATATCTATTTTTGGATAAAATATAACGTTACAAAACAGTTTTCCTAACATTACACAACGATCAAATCAATGGCTGACTAGAAATTTCTGATAACGAAAACATTGTAAAGAAGTACATGTCCAAGGAGCACAAGTTGCTCACACACATTGTAAAGAAGGCTATACTATCAAGAGAATATTCCAAGGATCAGACCACATTTGATCAACAGGAAATCATGTGCGTAATTCTCACAGGGTATAAGGTCAATTGGGCAAAATTGCTCATGTACCAACTTGCGAAGACCATAGCAGCAAAACAGCCCTTGTTCGGAAGAGTGATCAGCATAATCCTAAAAGGAAAGCTGAAGCTATCCGAGAAAGAAGGAAGGCCATGAACAATGGCTAAGCAAATTGATGTTAGAAAAATAGGCAAACAGCCAATTGATTTCACAAAGAAGACTATAGCAGTGCAGACTAGCATAAAGGCTGTAGACCACCCTCCAAAAGCAACAACAGTGTAGACTACTATAGCAGTGAAGACTAGTACAGTAGCACAGACCACTACAACAGTGAAGAAGGCCAAGAAAATACCAATTAGTAATACACAACCAGCGAAGATGAGGCAGCCAAGGGAAACAAGAAGAAAACTGAGCCAACAACAACCATTCCAATCTCCAGTATTGGAATGGATGTATCCATGATTGAAGAAGACCGTCCGACAACGACAATAGAATCTCATACTACAACAACAACTACTAAGGTCACACAGTCTTCAGTGAAGGAGGCGATTGCAAAAGCACTGTAGATTGCTGAAACCATACATGAAAGAATTCAAGGTTACACAAGCAGAAACTATCAACTCCTAGGAAAATCACCACAGACAAAGATGCCGAAAAGGCACCAAATTTCGAATCAGGAGAACAACAAGGACTGCCACACCAAAACTAATTCCATCAGGACCAACCATATTATACAGAATCAATCCAGATAAGTCGCAAACAGAGATTGGAGTAATTGATGGAATGACAAAAGCAAAAATCTATCAATTAATTCAGATTCAAAAGAAGGAGGCCAATAAGACGACCTGACCCAAGACAGCATATATCTTGTTCAATGGAGCACTTGAAGCCAAGGATTCAACATTGAAGACATGAAGACACATACAAGTGCAACTACGACTCATTGAATTTGTGCATACGCTTGAAGTAGAGGCTGCGCTAAACAAACTTTTAGCTAAACATGTCAAAGCTATAACTCAGGAGAACTACGATTATCTCTCCAGACCAACTGTTGGAAGAACACATCCATCAAAAGAAGATGGTGATGATGATTAACCACACCCTGAAACTCATGATGACGATGATGATTTATTTGATGAAGTTGCTAAAGAAGGAGTTCAGGAGCAGACAATAGTAGAAGAGACAATAGTCAAGTCTCGTGTAGCTGAGATAGCAACAGCCGAAGAATATACAGCTGAGCCATCTGCAGAAGAACATGCAAACGAGTCATCTGCTGACGAACCTACAGTTGAGTCACTAGAAGTTTGAACCATCACATCCTCAAAGTTTGAGCCACACGTTTATTGCCTAAAAGATTGTCCTTGTATCTTTGTGCCTTACAGATGGAACATATCTCCAAGTTCTCTATATCCTTCCAAAATAACATGCAATCATTAGGGCATACGTCTATTTTCTGAACAGAAAGATGAATGCCCTCATCACTGGGTTAGTTGAGTATAATATGTCTATCATCACATCGTCTTCAAAACAAATGTCTTTCAACAACGCCCAAATGACATGAGTCGCCCTATGCAATATGTTGTACTCACAGTTGATGTTCATCAACTTGGAAGAAGCCTTCAACTGGGACACTCTGCAAGTAGGATACAAAGGCTCCCTAGTAGCATTCAACATATCAAAGAAAGGCTTGGAAGCAAGCCATCAACTGTCATCAAAAGCATCCATTGTTTCATGATCTATACCCTTGGAATAACCAGCTCCAAACCTATCCACAACCATATCGTCATACAGATTTGAGTGCATCGTTCTTGAGGCTTCCCCTGCTCAACATCATCCTGTTATGTTCAGATCCAGTAGTTGGACACAAAACCCCGTTCATACAAGTGTATTATCGCTTTATCCACCGTTTGATATATCCTATTATGGCACTTGACACAAGGACATCTCAAGTGTCCGGGATAATTGAAAATGTGATTCTTAAGGGAGAAGTTCATAAATTTTTTGACGTTTCTTGCAAACACGGTATTCAAATAACCATCGACAAGCCGTTCATGCATCCAGGATCTATCATAAAATCATGACCAATCAAATCTCATCATTCTCTCCATATTTCCATGATAAAATAAAAAATTTAGTCACAAATATTAAACTTGATACACTTATATAAACTACAAATTATTACAATTCAACTTATTTACAACATTAAAAATCCGCACATCAACATTTTGACTAATTTCTTTTTTTTTTTTTTCTTACATTTAACACTAGAAAACTGACATTAATGTAAGAAGTTTAACAAAAAATTCACAAAAAAATCTATTCAACGTTTAACAAATTTCGTTCCATTCAACCCAATCATGTAAGAAGTTTAATTTATGTTTCATTTTATCTATAACGTTTCAAGTTTATGCTAAATAGATAAAAAAAAAAATAAGAACCTTAATTTAACCAAATCATAATTCATAATCCAATAAAAATCCAAACGACCTTAAATAATGCATCTAAAACAATCTAATCCATCCAAATAATCTCTAACAATGCCTCTAAATACCGCAGCCATCCAAACAACCTCGACAATTCATCCATAACAATCCCGGATCGAGACACACTCTCGATCCCCTCTGATATAACCCAATCATGTAAATAATCTTCAAACACATAACATTCATCATTAACTTAATCAAAACACTAATTAAAAAATTGAGACGCTAGGGTTTAGAAATTTACATTGATTTGGGATTATGTAGATGCAAATGGGAGATGCAAATTGTAAAATCACATTCTTGATCCTTGGCACAGCTAGTGGTGGAGACATCAACCGACGAGCCAAGGCGACCATCAAAGATTAGGGAAAGAATCGTGGCAGGGATGAGGAGGGACGACAAAAGGGGTGGGGACGACGACTACCGGAGATGTGGCGTGGCAATCCAAGGGGAGAAATGTGAAGATGGGTGACCGATGGTGGGGGAGATTTGGGAA
Organism: Drosera capensis; assembly: GCA_001925005.1. Taxonomy (NCBI): domain Eukaryota; kingdom Viridiplantae; phylum Streptophyta; class Magnoliopsida; order Caryophyllales; family Droseraceae; genus Drosera; species Drosera capensis. Next base: position 79,467 of record LIEC01011443.1, on the reverse strand, counting down.
AAATTAGGTAAATTAGGGATTGTTTTTTTCTTTCCATAACCAAATAGCAACTAACCGGGGCATTCATCGCAAACTTAATTTTGGGACAGATTTTTCTTTTTTCATCGCTAAATTAGGGACGAATCATTAAGTCGTGGTCGCTAATACACTATTTTTTGGTAGTGCATGGGAATGAATCATCCCTCAAGGATAGTTTTTCTCAGTTTTTCATCGACCTAGTCAAAACAAAACATCATTCTTGTTTTTCTATGATTGAACTTGTGATCTTTGAATAGAGAGGGATGAGTATCGTAGGAATGAAAACTTTACTAGCACCTGGCATTGTGAAAACGTGGATTAGTAACTTCGTTGCAAGCTTAATACGGTAGAGTTCCTTTCCAAATGTTGTTAAGCCTAGAAAGATTCACTCTGATACCAATTGAAAGTCCTAATATGCTTGCTTTGGAGACTAGAAGGGGGTGAATAGTCTTTTTTCTAAATACTAATCAAGATTAGTTTGACAGTAAGGTTGTTTTAAGGTTACTGCAGTAATGCGAAACCTTACTATAGTAATGTTGATTCCTTTTAATTTTGTTCTAAGTCAAAGTTGATTAGCAGTAGGGTTATAAGTACTAAAAATAATAATGTAAATACACAAAGGATTTTTATACTGGTTAGGCAATATAGTTAAAATACGATTATATCCATAAGCAGTATGATATATCAATATGATATATCAAAAGGATAACACTAAGTATGATTGTTTTTTCCACACAATCAATCTGTCACTTTATAATGTGTAAAAACCAATACAAACCAAAATTCAAGAACTTTTATTCTCATATACAGGACTTAAAACAGCTTCTTAATCTTGTTTGTAAAACACCAACACTATTCAATCTATGTTTTCAGATTGCTGGTTCAGATCTTCAACAATCAACTTTACATTTTCGTTCACTTAGGGCCTTATTGTACAAATTCTCAATTCAGAGCAATGAAGATTCAAAAGTTACAAATTTTGGGTATCGCCTTCTGTATTTATAGACAATCCTAAATTTATAGTCATTACTGAAGTCGTCCTTTTCTTGAAATATCATTTTCATATCATGCTAAAACCATTTAGCCAAACCCGCGACCTCTATTCCTGATGCAGAAAAGGACACTGACACTGAAAAAGATCCCTCGTTAACATTGATTTCTTCTGAACCCTTATGTTGAACTTACCCTTATCGTGCTTCACCTTTCTGCAATAACTCTTTTCACAAAAACTGTTCAGGCTAAACTATTCCTTGTTGTAGTATATAAATACTCAAGCCTTATAGTCTCTTTACTCGTGACCTCAATATTGTCAATCTTGTTATATTTATCTCTGAACTAGCCTTACTATGTACACTTTGCAGACTCACTTTTCAAAGAGACGAATACTCAGCCTTGGTGTATACTGAAATTATCTAAGACTGAAGTTTGTTAATTACTCAATCTCTATATATTAAGAGTTTTGACTCAATGGCACCTTTTTTTACGACCTCATTAATGATGACTATTTTTTGTTTATTTCATGTGTAAAAACTTACCAATTGGTTACAAATTAAATATTTTAATCATGAAATAATATATAGTTCAAAACTTAATAAAATGTGTGATTAAAAAGTTTATGTAAAAAATAGTTGAACAAAAGGTTAAAAAGCATACAACCTGTAAAAAATTTAATGAAAAGGATCATAGATTAATATGTTAAATATTACTTCCTCCGTCCCATATTATATGCAACACTTTCATTGTTTACATTATTCGTCTTAACGATGCACGAAAATTATGCCATATATATAGGATTAAAGTACATAACTTAAACCCTTTTAAAAAAATATACAAATTAAACTATCATTAGTATTTAACAAAATTTTTATAACAAATGATTTTATATCCTCACATGACACAGTCTAAGTTCATCTCGATAAATATAAAAGGCAAAATGGTTCCTATAATTTGGGACGAAGGGAGTAAATCATAACTAATAAGCCAAAAACATGTGATCGTGATTAATGTTGTTATAATTAGAACCTTTTGGATCTAAAATAGAACCAAACATTGGAACGATAGTTATATAATTAATCTGTGCACTCGTGAGCTCATACACATGACAAATATTAATAGATTCGATCACTATGAGTTTATGAAGATGATAGACATTGAGAGCAAATCTAGAATTTTTTATGAGTTAAAGTACTTTGTTGAAAAATGCGTATTTTATAAGATATATTAAAAAACTTATTTTAACTTTATATGATAGCTGTTTTACTCCTAAAAAGTGTTACTATTTGATTGATATTTCGTTGGATCTTTTAATTGTGGGAATGAAGAATTTGGTAGATATCGTTTACTCCAATTTTAGCATTAATTACCGTGATAGGTCTTACCTTATAAAGAAAAAATGACTAAGTCTAAAAACATCCGATCTTTAAAAACAATTTGGATAACTTATTCACTTGATAAAAAAACTAAATCTTGATAAAAAATTTATAAATATCCAATCAAATTATAACCCCAATCACTTTCGTTTAATATATATATAGATTGATGCCAAATGTACGTTTTTTATGTAGATTATAGACATAACTATACTCTTTTGAGCACAAAGGTTGGACTTGTTTTACTTCAAATGTGTTGTGATTGTTTTGTTGTAGCGGCTATCGCTTCATAAAACCATAAGAATAAAAAGTTACATCCTTGTACTCTCAAAACAATTTCTATCAACCAAACCCAATTCTCTAGCGACGGTTTGATATTGCTGTGAAAATTAAAAAAATCAAAACAAATAATAGAAAAAAAATAGTTAAAATCAGAATCATTTTTTTCAAATTATATGATTTCTTTAAGAATAATCTTAAATATTATATTTTGATGAAATAGAAAACTATTTTTTTTCCTAGTTTCTAATTCTCTTTTGATTAGTTTAAAAAATAAAAAATAAAAATAATATTAAAAAATTTTATGTTTTAAACCAATAAAAAAAAAACTATAATCATACCAAACAATATCCGGGAGCAGCAGTTTCTCGATTAGCAGCCGCATCCTGTTCCGTGCGGCGGAGAAGGGAAAGCGCCGCACGCACCATCTTTCCACTCGTGAGCAACAAAAGGAGAACCATCCTCCATTCATCGAACGGCTGCTGCCGCCGGCGACGACGGGTTCACACACGATTGACCCCCGTTCACATAGACATCTCCGCTGATCTCATCCTCCCATCTTCCTCGAGTGTCCTGTACGTGATTCCTCCTTCAAATTCCAAACTAACTTTCATCATCTGAATGAAGTAGTCATCTAAGTTTATCTGATAGCTTTGATAATTTCGATATGCGAATATAAATATGTTTTGGTGTCTTGTTTCCCTGTTTGGTTGAAGTGTAAGGTTGCGCAATTGATTATGTTGCAAAGTTTTGTTGGATTAGGGTTTGTGGATTTGCTCGTGAGTATGGATTCTGTGGTCTGATATGTTATCTTTGTTGTATCAACAAAGGTGAGGAATTTGACTACATTAAAAAAATGAAAATAAAAATAGAGGAATTGACTGTGGTTGAGGATTGTGTGGAATCCTTCGAATTTTGTGTTGTTGCAAAGTTTTGTTGGATTAGGGTTTGTGGATTTGCTCGTGAGTATGGATTCTGTGGTCTGATATGTTATCTTTGTTGTATCAACAAAGGTGAGGAATTTGACTACATTAAAAAGATGAAAATAAAAATAGAGGAATTGACTGTGGTTGAGGATTGTGTGGAATCCTTCGAATTTTGTGTGGTTGCAAAGTTTTGTTGGATTAGGGTTTGTGGATTTGCTCGTGAGTATGGATTCTGTGGTCTGATATGTTATCTTTGTTGTATCAACAAAGGTGAGGAATTTGACTACATTAAAAAAATGAAAATAAAAATAGAGGAATTGACTGTGGTTGAGGATTGTGTGGAATCCTTCGAATTTTAGGTACAGGGTCTGGGTTTTGTTCATCTTCGAGGTTCTTCGTGGTGCGCTGGATGCTCTGAAGCTTCTGCCTGGAGCTTTAGCCTTGAAATGGGAGGTCTGGGTGATGAGTATTGTATCAAAAAGTCCTCAACTGCAGAGGCCAGGTTTAGGGTGTCGAGGAGCGGTTTAAGTGCTTTTGAAAACACTGTTTTGAGGTTTAGGATGTAAAACTCGTCAACTATTGAGCTGATATGGCTTTTGACAGTTATATCCCTACTGACTACCTGTGTCAGTTCATCACTTCATTTGTGACGGTTATATGCCTTTGTTTTCTGGTACTTGAGGTGTGAATAAGGAGGTGAGCAACAGAATGAAAATAGGTTGCTTTGGATTTTGGGGGCAAGCATTAATGAAGCCCCAACCATATGATCTACAATCTTCTATCGCGTCAAACTTGAACAGAAGTTGAAGAGCTATTCTGTTTTAATTGACTTAATACTGAAGCCTACATCACATATCTTGGTTTGCGCTTTGAATTAGCTGGCTAACTTGTATCAGATACTCTGATTCGGTTGCTATGTATTATGATTGTCTCAAACTTTAAATGTTAAGTTTGAAGGTGTTGCTAGTTTCGAATTCCAATACATTTTTGACTTCTGCAATTTGTTGTTATTGATGTATTTTTCATTGCGCATAGTTTTGAAATGAAGCCTTTTGTGTTCCAGTAATTAAAGGAGTGCATACCTGTTCACAATTAACAAGAAATGGCAGAACTGCTAACACTTTGTAGAGTGTTGAATAATTTTTGTAGAGCGATAAGCAGTGATACGGTAATTGAGTGATAGAGCACCATTCACCACTTAAGTGTTTGCTCCAGCTTCCCATTAAACGGTATTATGCTGCTAATGGGCATTAATTGTGGTAAAGCTTTGGTAGAGTGGTAGCTTAAACAGCTCTTGCAAACCATGATCTTGAGATTCATGGTTGTTGTTTCAGTTTGAGAACAAATCCGCTGTGTAGGCATCCTAACTAATTTTTAATAGTGTAAAACATATAACACCTTATACCTTCACCTGCGCCTCTGAAAATCCTTTGATCTTTAGAGTTCTTGAAACAAATTCTAATCAAGATTCAAGTCGCCAACAATTCAAAACTCATCATAGAAAATAGACCTTTGTGTTTGTTTGGTGTACTTCTGAAGTAAGATGCAGTGCTTAAATCATTAAATAAATGCAATATTACATTATTTATATAGCCTATCCATTACCTTGGTCATTGAAAAATATTTGCGAGAGGAATGACCACACCATATGAGCAAGTCTGGTGCACGTGTTCCTCTCTTTGTTCGTTCATAAATTTAGTCTTCTGCTCTTAATTTTTTCAAAGAACTAGATCTGTGATGCTCATGTGATGTATGTTTGAGAAAAAGTTGCATGAATTCTTTCAGAAGCTCTGAGATGGAAGTGGATCCAGTAGATGATTCGATGTGCAAGAAAAATGTCCACGGACATGCTTACAGAAGTGTCAGCACCGAGTTCAAAGGTTATTGGAAGCGAATGGGGGATGAAGAGAAGAAGGCAACAGTTGAGGAGGAATTGAAGAGAATGCGTCTACTTCCTGCCAATAGTACTTATGCAATTCATCGCCTTCGTGTGCTTAACAAAATGTTACAACTTATTTCCATTCAGGTAAGCATTTGTCTTCATGCATTTATGGAGGAAGATCAGAGTTGTTGTAGACGGAGTCCTTCTTTTTCATGGATAAGAAACATATTTGGCGATGGAACACTAATACGCCATACATATATTATAGCTGCTGGATGATAAATTTATTACTTACAGAAGTATGTCTTCAACCTAGTGCCTTTTTCCTCCATGATTCTGTTTTCTTTGTTCAGAGATCGGCTGCACAAGAGGAGGAGTTGGAGTCCCTTTTTGCTAGGCTGTCTATGTAGACCGAACTTTGCCTATTGTCATGGTTAGCTTCTTCTAGATTCTCCTATTCTGTTTATTTCCTGGAAGCTATGTTAATGACAATTTTAATCCATCGCTTTATGGAAACAAATATTGCATTTCATTTTCTTACTGTTTCCTCAGGCGTTTTAGTTCAGTTAATGGTAATTTTGTTCCATCCACTCAATTTTGTTGTAGATCCGCAGTTATGGCATTGGGTTTCTACTTTACCGTTTCTCAGAGCTAACAAGGAACGATCTATTCTGCAAGGAGTTCTCTATGGAAATGGCATTGCGGTGGTAACTCCTTGTACTGTGATCTCCCCATGCACTAAAGATGTTCTCAGCAGTTTCTCTTAAGTTGCTAGATAAAGTAACGGAAGTACGTGGCTGATTTTAAATCAGCTAACCCAACTGCAATATAAATTTTTTTGCTTACGGTGTATAGTAGGTGGTTCTTGGTATACATCAGCTTGATGATAGTGTTCTGTAATTTTTTGAAACTCTTAACTATCGGACTACTGTATACAACTATCAAACTACTGTAAAGTAATTAAAGAGTAACAGCTTTAACTTTGTTCTCTGTAGTTTCTTCAGATCCTTAGGGTGCAAGGCTTTTGTTACTCCCACACACTTCACCCTACTGACCAGCATGTCGTAGTGCTTTCTTTCTTTGAGGAAATAGCCTTGTATTTCGCCTGAAATAGTGTATGCCGTACCAGAGAGTATGAGTACTAACAATGGGTTAACAGTCCTCCTGGCAAGCTTGTGCTTGTTCTTTACAATTGCTAATGAGCCCATAAATAGATTAATCATCTCTCTTTGGATATATATTTATTTTCTTTGCTAGCAAATCATTGTGGTTCTCAAAATGATGGCTATTTCCTCGGTTACAGGAATGTGGTCAACTGGGGGTTCATATCGGAATGCATATGGCTCGTACAGGGCGTACTGATCTCTGGGTGTTCTTCCTTTGCAAACTTGGTAGCTCCAAGTGCACTTCGGAATGAGGACGAATGCATGCGTTATATGCACACTACTAAACATGTTGCGAGATTATAGTTGGATTAGTGCTCTTTTTTTTTTTTTTTTTTTGGGTCAAAGGATTAGTGCTTACTTTGATTTTACTTATGTCTGCAGCTAACCCTAATCTTGTCAAGGATGAATCCATTGAAAGGAAAATGTATGTTTATTGTTGTACCATAAAACTGTGCTGTAGAAAGTAAAACGTCGCGAGGATCCATCAGAACTTTTGATTTTCAATGATTAACAGAAAAGGAATTCAAGTGTTTCTATATTTTTTTCCTTGTCTTGTTATTTGTGAGATTTTAAACCAGAAGTTGGGTTTCCACCTTGCCAGTCCTTCAATATGATAAGTTGATAACATAATACAAGCCGATGGACATTATCACATTGGACCAATGAAGACATTGTCAGATGGCTTCAGTCATCTTCATCACGAAGTATATGCACGTGATAGCACTTCTCCTGGCTCTAAATCATTTCAAACCTCGCGAACACCGCCCATCATAATATTATTATCTTCACATAGGCATTCTTGAAGTCGTTGAAAAGGCGCATCTCCCGTCATTCCAATGTGCAATTGTTCGGACTTGAAGCCCACATTCCTTCTTAACAGTGAATTGTCGTTTTTCATCACCGTGGGCACATTGTGATCGTCATCACTACCATGAACGCCAATACCCTCTGTTCTGGGGCCGAGGTTACTTTAGAATTCCGTTTAGCATGCAGAGTTTGGTAGTCAATCTCTGTCGTAGTGATCTTGTTGAAGATTGTTCATGCGTTTTTTGTTTTAAAAACGAAAACAAAAAGAAAAGTTTTGTGACGGAACCCACATACTTTATAAAAACCAAAGTGGGGGGAAAAAAAAAAGGTTACGGTAGGCTTTGAGAAATGCTATGAAGGTACTGGAAAGTAGAAGGCAGAGTACAAATGAGAATGGTTGCGATAGTTTGCGAAGCATTGATAAAACAAGAACGGCAAACAAACGCAAAAGGACGACGAAGCGTTCTCTATATATTTTCATTTACAGCAAGAGACAAAACAGAGGTAGTAGAGCCAAGCAAAGTCATCGAGATAGAGAATTTTAAAAAAAAATACGGATTTTGTATTTGAGTTACCTTCTCATTAAAAATTACCTAATAATAATAATATTTAGGGATTGTTAAAAATATTATATTATTTTTTTTAGGTGTGAACTGTGAGTGTCACAAAATTTATGAGTAAAAGAATAAATTCTCTTGTAACAATATTCATCCGGATACTGGAAATAATTGTCGGTTGTCTGTGGAAATAATCCCAAGAACGGGGGTGAACCACATAAATCGTTGTCACGGTGTCGATTTTATTTTCTGTCATTTGTCTCAATTATTTTTCTAACGTTACTTGTACCATGTCCTGGAAGGGCCTGTCTAATCCCAACAGAGTTGTATCACAACATTTAAGTTAGATATCTTAGTAAAGTAATTGTTAATAAATTGAAATCGAGAAAGTTATGGACGACAAGTTCGAGATGCAATGATTTGATGATAAAAACAATTTTGAGTTATGAAAAATGAAAGTTTATGACTTATTGGTGTAACTTGGTCAATATAAGGCCTTGCTTGGGAAGGAGAAGAAGGTGGAGAACATGTCCGATGATGATTGGGTAGAGATGGATATGAAAGCGTGTTTCATTATACGCTTGTGTCTCTTTGACGAGATAATGTTCAAGGGCGAGAAGATAGTGGCTGGGCTATGGGCTCAGCTGGAGAGCTTGTATCAAGGTAAGTCTCTTATAAATCGGATACTTCTGAAGATGCCAAGAGCCCGGATCACTTGAACGAGATCAATGATGAGATTAGTCAACTGGAGAAAATTGGCGTGTGCCTAGAGAAGACGAAGAAAAGACAGTGACTTTGCTGTGCACTTTATCCGACAGTTATGACAGCTTGGTTATGACATTGAGTTGCTCAAAGAAATAAAAGTTGAAGTTAGATGATGTGACGACCGCATTACTTAGCACCAAACTTCTAAGGAAGGCATCCTTCGAAGGCTCGGTACATGGTGAGGCGGCTCTCTTGCGGGAGAGGTCGCAGAAAGTTTCATCATCGAGGGATTATTAAAAAAGCCAGAACGGTGAACGCGAATGTTGATATTTAAAAATGAACTGTCGGTTAGCTAAAGCCGGTGGCCATAATGCCACAAGCAACTACGTGAGGGTGCTAATGAGTTCGAGATTGGAGTTGGACACAATGAGGTGCTCAGAGCTGGTAAGGGTTCTAATTCCCAGGGAAGTTGGATCTTTAACAGTGGTGCAACAAATCACATGAGTTCACAACGATCATGGTTCTCATCCTATGATCGTTGAGACGAGATGATTGTGATGAAAAACAACTCGACCTCTAGGGTGGAGGGAGTTGACACTGTCTGATTGAAGATGCATGATGGGATTGTTCGAACTTTGGAAAATATCAAGCATGTTCCACGGTTACGAAAGAACTTGATTTCATTGTCAAGGTTGGGCTCGTAGGGATTCCGACTCAACCGTAAAGGTGGGTTGTTGAAGGTTACTCGGGGTGGACTCATGTTTATGAAAGGATGTCACGACGACAACTTCTTTGAGTTGCAAGCATCCACGTTCGTCGACAACGTAGAGACGAGAGCATAGGTAAGAAAATTGTTACTCAATCAAGGGTGCAAATCAGGTGGAGCCACAAAGAAGGTTCGCTTTAAAGACAATGACGTGGCGGTTTTGATGGAGACGGGTGGAGGTTGTCCAATACCTCCATGTCTCAAGCGAAGGTGCTTTTTCAGGTGGAGGCAATCAACATGGGATTACTTTTAAAACAAGATGGAGAATTGTTAGTGCATTTTTTATTTTAAAAAGAAAAAGAAAAAGAAACGTTTTATGGCAGAACCCACATACTTTACAAAATCCAAAGTGAGAAAGAGATTACGAGAGGCTGATAGGAATATGCAATACCTCAATCTGTATAGAAATTGATAAACAAAACTTGAGAGTAAAACCATGATGTAGTTAGTGTGCTTAGGCTAGAATTCAGGTTAGTAATCTACAGTCTACGTTTGATACGGAAGAGCAGATGGCTACAAATGGAGAGCATTGTAGGCTAGCAGATGCAGACTACTACAGGAAGATTTCCGAAAGGCAACTAAGACATACATAGATAGTAAAAGACCTACAAATGCTTCACGATTTAGGATCAATCTTGTTGACAAGGGTCAACACAACAATGCAGATAAGGATGCAGTAGTGCTGGGTGCAGACGAGGTTGCAGCAGTGACCAAGTGCAGACGAGGTCTCAACGATATTGGGTACAAACTAAGTTATAGCAGACTGAATGCAAGAGCTGAATAGTAAACTGGACAAGTATCAAAAGATTGATCAAATTGAAGATATGAGAGATGAAGAGTCTGCGCTAGGATAAGAAAAGCTAAAGAAAGTCTGTCAACATCTATAATGGGGACACTGTGAGCATAAAATCTGATCAATATAATCACAAGTTCTCATCTCCTCAGCGTATAAAAAGGGATCAAAGGAGCTCAAAGGAAAGGTTGGTAAACTTGGATTCTTTGAACATTCTTAGAAAGAAGAAAAATCAGAAATCATTGTGCAATTGTCCTAGTGACCAGAAACAAAGAATTAGAAAGAAGGGGTTTAACTAGTCTGTTACGAAGAACAAGAAGCTACAGCACAGTCCAAAGAAGAATCTGTGCAATGATCTAGGCTATAAGATGATGTTATGCGATATTAATAAAATCTCACATTATGATGGTTGATCTACTGGGAATAATAGTCAGAAATAAGACCTTATATACTCTCACAATACTGAAATTATAATTGGAAGAATCTTATGATTCATGGTGATGCTCATATGGATAAGAATATAGAACAAAACAATGATCAAGTGTTTGATAGCAAAAAGATTTGCCATTAAGATACATTAAAGAAACATGCTCTGATGGTAACATTGAAAGTAAGGAATAAGAGCCTTGTACTCACTTTTTTTGTGTTTGAACCTCTTGATTGTTTTGCTTTGAAAATATGTTTCATGTGTGCTCTTTGGTTGCGTACTTCTGTATGGTTCATTTGTTACTTACCGGTGTTGATGCTTGGTAAATTGAGATTGTTTTCTAAACTAGTGAAAACCTCTTTGACAATGGAGATATTGGTTCATGACGTTCTATGCGGCCATACATAGACAAGTTATGGTCTATGTACACCATGATATGGCTGGATGGATGTTGGTCGGTTGGGGATTGAAACCAAACTCTATGTCAATATAGCTTTATCAAATAGATTCCTTCTTACTGATACAACAAAAGAGACCAAATGTTTGAATTTCACTTACTCTTAGAGTAAAGTAGTTTCATCGTAGAATTATATTAGTCATGTACAAAAATATTAAAGTGACAAATTGGATAAATGATGAGTTGTTTTTTTTTTACTAATGTACTAACATGATATGGCTGGATGGATGTTGGTCGGTTGGGGATTGAAACCAAACTCTCTGTCAATATAGCTTTATCAAATAGATTCCTTCTTACTGGTACAACAAAAGAGACCAAATGTTTGAATTTCACTTACTCTTAGAGTAAAGTAATTTCATCGTAGAATTATATTAGTCGTGTACTAACATATTAAAATGACAAATTGGATAAATGATGAGTTATTTTTTTTTATACTAATGTACATCAATGGAACACATACAAGAGAAAATAAAGTGTCATTATAAATGAAATAGATGAACAAATGAAATGAAAAATAAAGAGTCATTCTAAATGAGATAGGTTAAATATAACCATAAATATATAGTGTTGTATTTAATATAGAATCAACCAAAGTTGATACCAAAGAAAGCAAACTTTTGATATCAAAAAGACTAAATTAACTAGATATAGACAGTGATAATAGGCCAAAGTTGGCTACTTCGTAATAAACAGCCAACGCTGCACAAAATGTTCATAGCTGTCCACATGGCAGATCGACGGTTGTGATTTTAAAAAGCACACATCGTTCGACTCTTTTTTAATCTTTGGTCTGTCTTATAAAAAATCGGATCGAAAATTACCTTTAAGCCCTTATTAATTATGACATTTTCATTTTTTGGAATTTATACCTTCCGGCTTTAAAGGAAACGGATGAACTTAAAAAGAAACAAAAACAAAATTAAGCAATAATGTTACATACGAATTAAAAGAAACGGACAGTCCAATTTGTTTTTGTTTTTGTTTTGTTTTGTTTTTTTTTTTTTTTGGTGAAAACAAGCAAAGGAATTTATCATATGGTATTGAGTCGGCCAAAGAGCACTCCATGCACAGTTCCTCTAAAAAAGAGGCGAACAATCGTTAAACCAATGAGGAAAACATCTGTACTGCCTGACTTTTAAAGGCTCGGAGGATTGCACCAGGAATAACAAGTCAGTTTAAAGAAGAGACGGACGAACCACTCTATCATGTCTGGATTTTAAAGGCACGGATGGTTTGCGCCAGAAATAACACATCCGCTTAATAATAGTTGAACGAAACACTGGAGCAAAAAAAGAAAAAGAAAAAAAGAATGTTCAAATGTTCATGTTGTTCTGCTGCTTCCCTTCATGTACACCAATATATGGATTCTCATCATCGAAAGCCATCCCGAAACACATCAATAGATATCCCAAATATACCAAACACATCAACCAATATGAGATCAACACAGGAATCTCCATCCAACATGAGATCAACATAGAATATAGAAAGCTGAAATTACAAGCTTAAAAAAGCATTGATCTGTGGTCTAAATTTATGTTTTAACAACTCTTACACTATCCTATAACGAAAAACAGTAGCATCATCGGATGACCAGTTTTCATTGTCGAGAGGTATGCCTTGCAAGATATAATCGATGAACTTCAAGACAAACACTCCGCAATCAAAATAGTTCAGTTGTTGTGGCATTTGGTGGAATACAAGGAATTCTGCCGGTCCTTTTGAGATGCCCTTCGTTCGCGCATAAGATCGAAGAAGATGAGGAAACTATTGCGTCTATAAAATGTAAGGAATATTATTAACAAAAATATAATGGAATTAGACAAAATGAAGAGATAGCGACCATAACTCGGGAGATAGCGACCGAAAAAACTCATAAGTGATGTCATACCATCCATTTCGCTCCTCCTCGATCAAATTTTCATACAAATGGTTATTTTCCTTAAACCAAATTTCAAATAACCCCTCAGCCTTCTTTTCGTCTATCGGCTTTTTTGCACACCCTTTTGGTCCATGTTTAGGAACAGGTTGAGACATCTCTTGATGGACCAGCTCGACATGAAATGCCTCAACACCATGTCCCCAATTGGCTCCATGTAACGAATCTTCAATCATAGGGATCTGAGTAGTCAATTGGCTCTCTGGGAATATGGGCTGAGTCGGCCCCTCCTCCTCTTGATCCTCTTGATCATCTCTTCGTCTCTCCGTCCGATCCTTTCGTTTCCTTCCTAAATATGCCGCCATGAAATTGGCATACTCAAAGTAACATTTCGGCATCAACGCCGAAGTGTGATCCGACAAAGGAACCCTGGCATCCTTGATCGTCATTAAAACCTCATGTTGGCTCCTCATCTACAAAAAAATAAAATAAAAATGGAATCGATCATATTAGATCTTTATTCATGTAATAATGTCGGAATTAAAATCAAATTGGAATTGAAACACTTACAATCTTCAATGCCCAATATTGGTAAAAAAAAAGATCTCAGTGTGTATGTCGGTCTGGTGCCGTAAACCGGCGGATGAATAGTTGACGCGTGATTCCAGTATACCACAAGAGATAGTCCTTCATGGTAATCCGAGGATGCGATTCTTGAACGATCCCTCCAATGTTTGTTGCCATGCATTCCAAAGATCCACATGCTCTCCCCAACAAGTGTGTGCGTCTCTTTGCTCCATTGCCGTCTTTGGCATCCTAAGCTCACATGATCAACTAGTGAGCGTGGGATTCCTTAGAGCATGCCGAACTGTCTCATGACACGATCCGACATTTGCTACTCCACTTCGTCAAGATGAATAAGTGGAGTATGTCACATACGCGGCAACATAACCAAAAACATGGATATTTCGATCGAACCTTCGATCCAAACGGGCATAAGGGCACCACCGGAACTCCCTCGACCCCATATAATCAAGCTAACCACGATATAAGATGACATTGTCGTGAGGATTGTCCCATCCACTATCACCAGTCCTCATCATCTAAGCCCATGGTCAAGGCAAAACCTTCTTCCCCTCGGAAACGATCTCCAATCGGCCGATAAACAATCGCTCATAGAACCAACCCTACGAATTTATAATGAATTTTTAAGACAAGAAAATCAAATTATTGCATATAATGAAAAAATTCAAAAAAAGATTTGCTTTGTTACTTGCAGCAAATTGCGATGTTCTTGATTCCGATTTGAGATGACAACATCAAACCTCTATACAAATGAGAGAGAATTACGGCACCCCAAGTAAACTCGTACACCGTCGTCAAATCCTCTAGACATACAAGATATCTAGGATGGATGACGTTCTTGCTCGTTGATGGAAACAAGACTGCACCAGTTACCAAAACCAAATATGTTTTGCTATACAACCAAAACTCCTCCTCCAATAACCCTTCCGATAATTCGAAACCAAACGTCTTTTTCAGCCAAGAAAATTTCACACCGCCATGATCATACCCTTCTAGATCGAAGTGATCCTTAAAAACACGTTGTACATACTTCGACTCATCCCAAAACGATGGAATCGTTAAAGGCAAACCCGTGACTGGCAACCCAAGAATAAATCCCACATCTTCAAGAGTCACAGTGGCTTCGCTTATGGCGAAATAAAATGAATTGGTTGTCGGCCTCCACCTCTCCACCAACGCCGAAATCAAGCAATCATCCATGCTTGTAAATACTTCGGGTATGGTGAAGATGCCGAAACCGCATGCTCGAATCCAATGTAGTTATGTATTGTTCAAATGCTCGATCCATTTGGTGATGGAGGATGTGTACTGTATAAAAATAGGCTTGCGTCTATTATACATGAGTGTGTTTGTCCCATAGAATCGAAGCATCGTCTGGTCCCCGATTAAAGTCCATGTTTTACAGCGTAGGCTAGATCGTTAGTTACTTTGTAATGATGAATTTTTATGGTGAAATCGTCTTGAGTTATCTGCTACAAACTGCATGCACAATAAGGAAGGTAAATCGACAAAAGCAACACTTATGTATAGTCCATCTTTTTATTAGATGGATAATACGACTCTAAAAGAAATGGACGAAATAAATTTCCCTTACCTATTTTTTCCTTTTACTTTTTGAGAATTTGAAAAATCACAATCCGGGTCTTTTTTATACGAACAAGGTAGATTATTGTAAAATAAAGTCCGTCTTTTGTTTAGATGGATAAGTGAAGACGACCCACAAAGAAACGAATGAAATAAATTTTTTAGGAATTAGAAAAATGACAATGAGATTGAAAAAGCACTATCCGTTGCACATCATTAACTGTTGAAATTTTAAAAGGCACAATCCGAATAAAAAAAAACGGACGATAATAGTATTAGGATTTACACTTATAAATGCTACTTGTGTCATCATTAAAAGTATTTTTACTCAAATAAATGACACGTGGTTATCTGTCTAAAAAATAACCGGACAATCTAACTGTGAATAGACATGCAATCAGTACCTCCAAAAATTTTGAAAAAAATCATAATCCGAATAAAAAAGAAACGGACAACAATAGAAATGATTTTTTTGTTACATTTTTTAATTTCAAGGTTCATGTTTCAAGGTTTAGGGTAAGCGATTCATTGCCGTCCGTCTTTGTTTTAATCGGATTTTTTTTTTTTTTTTTTTGGTTAACAAAGGATCTAGAGTTCATAGGTCGAAGGATTGATTACAAACATTTAATAACAAGTTAAATTTTTAAAAAAAACCATAATCCGAAAAATAAAGAAACAGATTTTGAAATAAATTGATTTTTGTCATATTTTTCAGTTTCAGGGTATAGGATTTAGGGTCCAAAGGTCCAGGAAATCATTACAAACATTGATAGCAAGAGAATTTTTTTTTTGAAAGATAACATAGTAATATTAGATTGTGTACTGAGCGGAGGTTACACAAACACATTGTACTAATAAATAAGCTTATTCATCATCCTTATCATCATGATCATCGTCACGATCTTCATCTAATGGTTTAGAACCACCTATCACCTTATAGTGATTTCTAACATCATGATTGGTATAAGTTTTGCAAAGGGATACGTACAAAGCTTTTTTGTTGTAGATGTCTTTTCAATCAGTTTCTTCATATGCTTTTCTTTTTTGCGACCCTTGGTGTGAGAAACGATTGGATCATGTAAAGAGCCGATTTTGTCATCCCTTTCCTCGTGGTTTTGTTCATTGGTATCCATTAGTTCCCGTCACTTCCCTCGGGCACAAACTTCATCATCGTTTGTTTTTCTTGATTGCCCAATTCAAGTGCGTACTTATATCCCTCCATTGAGCATGATGCTTGTGTCGCCAAACCATGAAAAACTCATCAGAGACGATTGAACCGCATTGTCTGGGATTGTTCATACGTTAAATCATCTGGAGCTATATATACATTTCCATCTTCATGCCTATTTGCCTTTATCGTCCAACGAGAAAGGATCAGATTTTCTGGAAGCTCGGTATGATCCTTTCTATCATGTCTGCATGTCTGAAAGCGCAAAACATGTCTGCATATCATACCACAGTGCTTCCACATCAGACAATTGTAATTGAGGACATCATAATCGATGGAATGCATCACCAAATATGTCCTTTTCACCCTTCGGGGAACCATAGCATTTGTTAATGTGTAGATCTTGCAACAAGTGTATTGACTTTCTCCAACTTCTTGAATCTTGTACTAGTTTAGTTTTTGCAGCTCCTTCTGAAATCTAGGAAACATCTTCTTCGTATAGTTTATGAACGATCAAGATACGTTTTCTCACAATCATATCATAATCAATCTTTCTTTCACATAGGAATTGTTTTTCCAATGCTTCTTACAATTTCATGACAAACTCCTTCATGGTGGTAGAGCTGCTCACATACTGATCGAAAAATATGTTCATCCCCTCGCTCCTGGATGTGGTCATCATTCCTGATGCAAAAAATCTTTTGGAGTATACAGGGATCCATTTCTCCTTTACAGAGTACAGGGATTAAGCCAATCACGGTCATCCATACCTTAGTTCTGAAGCAATTGTTCCCATCGAAGTTCAAATTCTTCGATAGACAAAGACTTGAAGACATAGGCATTAAAATCGTGTTTAAACGTACCTGGATACTTAGCATATACATGGTGCAACCGCTCATGATATTTGGAACTGATATGCCATGTGCACAAAGCATGGTGTGTCCTCGGCAATACTCGAGCAAATGCATTGCCAATGGCTCTGTTTTGATATGTGATAATCATCTTCGATTCTCTGTAATTCACTTCTAACCATGTCTGAAAAGCCTAATCAAAAGTTTCCTCTATCTTATCCCTTAACAATGCAAACCCGAATAATATCGAGTGATAATGGTGATTCACCCCAATTAAAAGGAGCAAACGGTGTCTTGTACTTGTTGGTTCGATAGGTAACATCAAAGATGACACGTCACCGAACCTTTCATATGTCATCCTCGAGTGCGAGTCTATCCAAAGAATCGTGTCGATTCTGTTTTCGGCGTCGGTCCTGTACCGGTAAAAGAAGTTCCGCATACCTTTATTGCTCAACTGCTTGAGGTAGGTGACTGCCGCTTGCTCATCATGATCAGTATCATCAGCTCTTTCGTGTCTCATTCTATGAATTTTGTTTTGGATATTCCTTTCGATGAAACGAACGTTTCAATACTGCCTACTTGAGCTGATAGCACATTCATCATTCTACTAGGACCAATATCGGATTCCTCTAAAAGAAAAATCATATTCCGAGCAACCAAAGTTATATTATACCTTGTTCTAATAAACCCGACCTTGCAAGGCGTTAGCAATGGATGATTATGTGCACCTACATAAACGGTGATGAACCATGCATCATCAGCAGCACGATGGACGACAAATATTCGAATCGAACGTTTTGGACGGATAACACGATCTCTTCTTCGTATATTTTTTCTATCGTCATCTTCTTCATCCTCGGCTAATTTTCCCAACAAGCGATAAATGAACATTCCAGAACAATAGGTTTTGGATTGCACATGTTTTCAGCTAGTTTTGATTTTTACCTGAAAACCACGACGTTTTGCAAACGATTTATAATATTTTTCCGCCTCCTATAATGAGCTAAAAATTCTTCCTTCAAATGGTTCTGAATTTTTAGAATTGAAACTGGATTAATCATCATTCAAATTATTGGAACTATTTTGTTAATTCCCAATCACAGAAATACTCAAGAGGGGCATGGGGTGAATTGAGGATTTCAAGTTCTTGATTTTTTCTCAAGCAATATACTGAAATTGTAATGTATTGGTTCTTGGTAATGAATCACGTCAAGTTTAATACAAATTTTAGTTTTGCAATTTTCAATTGGTGTGAAAAAGTAAATAACATCAAGATTTATACGGATTCGTCCCCGACTTGATCAGAGATTTACATTCAGTGTAGAGGCACACTATAATCATCTTAAGTACAATCTATCACCTCTGCTTCCAAACTCCTACAAGATTCCACTTGTAAACACACTTACAAGTTCATTTCTCCTAATCTACACTTAGACTAGTGAAACCCCAAGTATAGACACTCTCCTAGTGACTGTATAAGCCTAAAGAAACCTAGGCCAAGGTTCTCTAAGCAACTATACACTCCACGAGTGGTACTGATCACATCAACAAAATACACTCAATGAATGATTACAGACTTGACTTCCATTTTCATCAGCATAGATATGAGTACTTATAGGTTAGAATTTACCTTGTTCCTTTTCAAAAACGACGAACCTCTTGAATCATAATTAAGATTGGTTTTTCAAGACACTTACAAAACATTGAGCGATTGAGAACTTGTGATTCGATGATCAGAAAAATATTTTCCACTTTTCTCATATGGTAAACGAAAAGAGCCATCGTGGAAAGATGGAGATTGTAGGTGAAGACCTAGTTCAAAAAATAGTTTACCCATATCCCTAAAAAGTAGTATAATTTGTAAAAATAATCTGATTGGTCAAACGCTTTTTTCCGCTGAGTAAAAGATATTTTCCTGACAAAATATTTGATTTTCGAACAACAGAAAATATTCCGTGAAAAATCTATTATTGAACTATAACTGTACCAAGAACCAAATCTTTTCAAAAACAGGGTTTATCACAAAAACAGAATAAATAGATCCAAAATCCTAAGTTCTCATGGATACAACCGACTAAACAAAAGCACCAACCTGTTTACAATGCTAATTATCCTACATGACATTACTAGAGCTTTCATTTTGTAGTTCTTGTGCATTGTCTTTGAGTTGCAATCTTGAGGTTGAAACTCCGAGATCCTCTTCTTTCATTAGCTTAAAGTTCCCCCTCGATATCAAGCTCTTGGTACTATTCTGCGTATCAACATATTAGCAAACATAAGTATATTTGGCATTTGTCATCATCAAAATATCACAAGGCTCAACAATTCCCCCCTTTTTGATGATGATAAACATTTGATGGTCATAAGATATAATCTTAAAAGTTAAAGGACCATTGAACTCATACCTTAAAAGAACGATTTCTTCAAATGAGCCGGTTTAGAGAACTTACATAATGAATAATTCATAAAACATGATTGAAGCATAGATGTACGCACTTGCATAATGACTTCACAACCATGTCAAGCTAACAAGGAACTACAGCGAACCTCAAAGTTCAGAACGTTCCAATTTGGATCTCTTTATGCTGTTCTAGGAACACTACTTAAACTTCTAGGGGATTCAGGAAACAAAACAATCAGAGTTATCAGAAATAGAAAACTCAAAACCATAGTTATTCACACTTAGACAACTTGGAATAAGAAAATAAGAAAAAGACATCAGCAAGATTTAGGGATAAGAAAACTAACCAGATGACCATCAGTCCCTTTCCCCCTTTTGACATCATCAAAAAGGTTAGTCCATATTGCCTGCAAAATGAGTTATCCTCTGCCTTTATTCCAAGTGACACAGAAACCAAGGTGAATATGCATAAGCAGTTCATAGAGTCATAAAAACACAAATCCAAGTGCTGAATAATACAGACCATAGTAGAAGTACAGAAAAATAAGAGATGATCAACATATTAGGCTTAAACAAAGACAGATAACAAGGAAACATAGCAAAGGATAGATCATTTGGTGGATTGGAAAGAGGCCATGTGTTTGAAGGTGACGCGAATAAAGTCCAGAGCAGCTCTCAAGTCAGCAATCACCTTTCCTTATTCAGCTACTTTGTCCTCCAAGTCTGCAACTTCTTTCGTCCTCTTACCACATTCAGCACAGCCTGCTGTCTTTCCTCCTTTGGATAAACCAGCTCCTTAACCTGAACCGGTTCTCTTCCATTCGTCTTTCACCTTTCGGAATCCCATCAGAATCATGTAGCCCTCATTGAAATGACTCATTTTGTGTGGATTCTGATTGTCCTTCGATTTCACAACTCTAAGTTTCTTAAGAACCTTGGAAACCAGATTCCATAGGGCAGTGCATGACTCCAATGATCCTTGACATAGATCGTGTGGTGTATCATTAGTAAAGGAAGATTTACCTCCTCATTCCTACAGATATGCTCCATCATTGTCAAGTCCGATCCGTTTGCCTCATTCTTCCTTGAACCACGGGGAAGAATTCCTCGAACAATCAGAGAAAATAGTAGCCTATCCTCATCTGACATAGCATTGATGTGAACAACTGGTTCTCACCACGCTTCATCTTACTCAGATTTTCATAGATATCTGTCAGAGCCTGATAGTATAGTTGGTTGTCCAACTCAAATATTATGAGCCATTTTTGTTGCTCCAGAGTTGTCTTGAGCCAGTCTAACCCATTTCTCTCCAGCCATTGAGCATTCATGATCTTCCCTGGTAGCATGGCTCTTGTTGAGATTGCTTTGAACTTCCTTTTCTTTTCTGGTGCAGACATTACTGCCTTATTCTGGGGTTTTGGAACAGAGACTTCCTTTTCATCATCATCATATACCGAGATCTCCTCTTCCTTTTTGATATCTTCAGAGCAGGATTTTGGTTCTGTGGGCAGTACAGGTTTCTTGCCCTTTCCAATCTCCTCTTCCTTCAGTGTCTAATCATCCTTATCAAAATCACTATCATTAGACCCCTCTGACTCAGAATCAATGACAAGTGTGGCTTTCATCTGCTTTGATGGAACAAGAGCTTTCTTCTTCACTATCTCCTCTTCATCACTCTCAGCTAATTCCTTATCTTCTTTTTCGGCTTCAGTTTCTACTTCATACTTTGAGTCACTTGGCTCAGTTTCATTTACTTTGGATTCTTCCTTTTCTAGATCACAGGTTCCAATGGAGTTGGTTTTCGTTTGCCTCCAAGTTGAGTAGCACTGATAATGAATCGAACCTTTGGAAAGGTCAAGTGCTTGTTGCTTTGTCTCAGACCAGAAGTCTGCTTCTTGGATTATGACGTTTTCTTCGCTTTCTTCTCTATCACCTGTTTCTCCTTGACTGGATGAAGCACAGATCTGACTTCTCCAAGAACTGTGTCCAATTCCTTGAGTCCAGGAACATCCTCCTTTGTCACAGGTGGCAGATCATCAGCAGGAATGTGTTCACCACTGCTTTCATCACTACTCTCCTCATCTGCTTCCCCCTCAACATCAGCACCCTTATCACCTTCAACCTCCGTTGTGTTCATAGATTCCCCCTTACCCTGTGGATCTAGGATTTCTGGGGTTGAGGGAATCTCGGACTCTCCTTCTCACCAACCGTTGTGTCATGAGCATCATCCTTCTCGGACTCCAAACAACTGATCCAGCATCACCATCTTCTCCCTTCTCCTGTTCCTTTTCTATTCCCTTTACAATCTCAATCTCAGGTTGATTTAAAGGAATCTTAGAAATAGATTCTTCAACCTGAGCCAGAGTCATTTGTCACTTTAAGGTTACTCTCTTGCATCGACCCTTTGGAGGATGGATTATGAGACCTGATCGGTGTTGCATCCAGACCTTTGGGTGCTTTGGATTTGGAAGGCTTTGGAACTTTTGGTTACTCGTCTTTGATATTGTCTCTTTGGTGGTGGTTGGTCAGAAGCTAGGGTTTCGGATGATTGTGCTTTTCCTCTGGTTCGTACCATGTTTGTTACTGAGATGGGGGTATTTGAATTCAGAGGATTTGAAATGGGTTTGGTTTGATTTCGATTGTGATGAACCAAATCTGAAAATGAATCGCTATATATAGAATATAATGGGTGATGGAAGTGGAACGGTTTTTACACACGGATCGGCTCATTGGTGTGGAGAGTGCAAAATCAAAAAATAATCATCTCAAATAATAATTGGACACCTACCAAATCTTATCAAATATTCAACATCAGATTTTATGCAATATAACACCATGAACATATAAACATAACACGCTCCTAGGTCCCATCCAGTCACAAACATCACTAATTTCATCAAAAATCATTGTCATTAAGAGACAATAATTTTCTTATTGTTGAATTTTATCATATTTAACTCCTATCTAAGTTTTTCAAACCTATCTTTTCCAAATGATTTAGGAAAATATCTGCTAGTTCATTTTCTGTCTCACAATACGCTAATTTATTATTTCCCTTCTCAAAGTGGTATCTTAGGAAGTGATGTCTGACATCCAAATGTTTAATTCTGAAATGTATTACTGGATTCTTAGTTACATCGATAGCACTCATATTATCACAAAGGATTGACACACAATCACACTTGATTCCAAAATCATTTAACTATTGCTTAAGCCGTAAACTTTGAGCACAACTTAAACCAGTCGCTATGTATTCAGTCTTTACAGTGGACAACGCAACACAATTTTGTTTCTTTGAGCACCATGAAATTAAGCATGAACCAATTCTATGACATGTACCGGATGTGCTTTTCCTATCAACTAAGTAACCAACAAAATCTACATCAATATACCCTACTAGATTAAAACGTGATCCTTTAGAGTACCATAAAGCCTAACTTTTGTGTTCCATTTAAGTATCTTAAGATCCTTTTCACTACTTTTAAGTATGACTTCGTAGGATTAGCTTGAAATCGAGCACACAAGCACACACTAAAAACAATGACAAGTCTACTTGTTGTTAAATATAAAAAGAGATCCAATCATATCTCTGTACTCCTTTTGATCCAACCTCTTACTTTTGGAATCCTCATCCACATGACTTGGCATCCTCCATTTTATATTTCTTTTCCAACTCAACAAGATACTTGTGTTGATGAATCAGTATGCATTGGTCAGATTGCTTAATCTGGAGTTCAAGGAAGAAATTGATCTCTCCCATCATGCTCATCTCGAACTAACCTATCATCAACTTGAAAAACTCCTTTGCACAGAGATTCATTAGTAACATAAAAAATAATATCATCTACATAGATCTAGACCACTAATAAGTTTCGGTTATTGTTTTTGGTTTCGAAGGTTTTATCCAGTTCTCATTTTCTGAAACTATTGGAAACCAAAAAAATCAAATAACTTCTCATACCAGGCTCTACTTTAGACCATAAAGTGTTTTGTCTAATTTATACACATGATTTGGAAAGGATGGATCTTCAAAACCAAGTGGTTGCTCTACATACACGTTCTCTTTTAAATATTATTCAAAAATATACTTTTTATGTCCATTTGGTAAAGTTTAAAATCCATGTATGCAGCAAATGCAACTAATAGCCTTATAGCATCAAATCTAACTACTTGTATAAAAGTTTCCTCATAATCTTTCCCTTCTTCTTGGCTATATCCTTTTGCTACCAATCTAGCATTGTTCTAAGTACCATACCAAAGTCATCAAGTTTGTTCCTAAACACCCATTTGGTGCCTATTACAGGGTGATCATTAGGCCTTGATACCAAAGGCCAACCTTTGTTTCTCTCGAATTGATTTGAGTTCTACTTGTATTGCACAAATCCAATCATTCATTGTATCAGAAACATCATGAGGTTCATTTCATTCAAAGAGAGAAAAAAGAATGCACAAACATTGATATGTTGTGTTGATGATGATGCCTTAGATCTTGTTTGCATTCCTTTGTTCAGGTCTCCTATCACTTGAGTCAGTGGATGTGAAATTTTATACTTTCATATATTTGGAACCCGTTCAGTATAAGAAACCAGTTCTGTCTATTGTTGATCTTCATCAAATAATCTTGACAGTGACCACTATTCAATGACTTTTTAATTCTCCATTGGCTTGTGATCTTTTATAAGATTTGTAGCTAAATCATCGTCGACGTCATCTTGCATAGATTTAGAGAGTGAGACAACTTCATCGAATAACACATGGATACTTTCTTCAGCGCACATAGTGCTCTTATTGTAAAATTTATAAGCCTTACAATGTAGTGAATATCCAATTAAAACACCCTCATCACTTTCAGCATCGAATTTCTCTAGGTTATCTTTGCCCATTATTTAGCACATAACATATACATCCAAATCTTCTTAATTGTGCTATATTAGGCTTTCTATCAAAGAAAAGTTCATAGAGGGTCTTTCTAAAAATCGACCTAATCAAGGCTCTATTAAGGATATATGCAGTTGTATTAACAGCTTCTGTCCAAAAGTTTTGTGGTGATTATTGTCCAATTGCATTGTCCTGGCCATTTCTTGCGTTGCACCACCGCATTTCATTGTGATGTGTGTAGGGCTGAGAAATTGTGTTCCACTCCATTTTTCCTGCAGAAATCAATAAAAGCAACATTATCAAACTCAGTTCCATGGTCTAATCCAAGAGATACTAGTTTACACTCAAGTTGATTTTCATCCTTTTGAATGAAACTTTCAAACTCATCAAAACTGTCACTCTTGTTAGTATTTTTGAAGGTTTATTTAAAGTTTAAAATCAAATGTCAATGATGAGAAGACATGCGTTCATTACTATATGTCTTCTCATGCTCCCATTTTGAAAGCTACAATCATAACACATAACACAGAGCATGAGAAGACATGTACCCATGCACGAAGTTTGCATCTATCGTTCTAAGCCATCATACTCCTACTTCGAATACCATGGAACTCATTTTATAATCTCAAACATTATGGAAAGGGATGAGGGGTTGATCATATGATCAATATCATTCCGATGATCAAAGCCCCTGAATCCCTTTCCATTATTTTTGGGATTATAAATAGCCTGGTTTTTTTTTAGACAGAAGGAACTGATGTCATATTTTCTTGAAACGGAGCAACCCAAGTTTTCCACTTGTCATAATACAATAACGATTAAATTTGTTTTAATTAGTCCGGTTAAAAATGAATCGGATTGTTTAATAGTTTGACTTACTTCATTGAATCCGATTTGTGTCATTGAATCCGATTAAATTTATGTTACCATCAATGTCAGGGTAAAAAATGAGGATGGTTTTTGGGATTTGAACCTAATTAATGATTAAACGGGTTCACTTAGTGCATTGAATCTGATTTGGATAATTAATTTCTTTAAAATTAATGTTATCATCAGTGTCCGGCTAAAAAATAAACGGATTGTATATAATTCCTATAAAATAGGAAATTCATACAGGACGTTCGATTTGCTACTTCATAACTCCATTCAAATAGATCTCCAGTTTTTATCTAGATACAAATCTCGATATTTCGTTTCATATCCTTTCGACATCGATATAAATCGAGATTTATATTTGGAGCAAATCCGTAGGTTTATCCTTTCAGATGTCCTATCCTTTCTCCGGATACACATCTCAATATTTCGTGTCCTATCATATCCTATCGCATCGAATTTCACTTTTTTTAGTACCTTACAATCAAACGCAAACGTCATGGAAAGGGACGAGGGGATTGTGTATGTTTGGAATACATGTCACAGCCCTAACATCTCTCTCCACGATGTTCAAGAGTTAGATTGTCCGACTATTTTTTAGACGAATAAACACATGTCATTTATTAGAGTAAAAACTTTTAATATTGACACATGTGGCATTTAATGTTTTGTTTAATTTTGATCGTTCGAATATTTCAGGAACGTATTGGACATGTGCTTTCTTTGTGGAATTTCTTTTTAGCTAATCCATCTTATTTAAAATCGGACATCCGTCTTATCATGATACGGACAAAGTATTTTTTAATGTGGACGTTATGGTAATTTCATTTCAAGAATTCGTTTTTTTTTTAATCTCATGTCCGCTTAAAAAAAGACCGAATAATAAAAAGTTTGACTAAATAAAAACCATCCATCTTGAGAATGGATGGTTTGATGTAGGTTGGCAGGTTGACCATAAACAGCCAACGTTAGCTCGTTATCACTCATACACATATACATATGAGAAAATCATTTATGTTTAAAAGATAGATAATATCGTGCTGTAAAATCAAAAAATATTATTTTATAACAGGAGCGACATAGATTGTGTTTATGATATTCTGTAAATCAACCTAACGAAAAAAAATGAACCATCACATCCAATATAAGAGATTGTGATTTTTTCTTTACTTGATGAAAATTTATTTTTGTGACATGAATTATAACAAGAATGATAGTTTTCATTTCTTTTTATATTTTTTTTTAATCATATTATTTATCGAATAATTATAAAAAAATGATCAAAAACACCCGTCAAAATGATATAATAAGAAGTTCAAACCGGTACAAATGGTAACGTTCCATCCCCATATGGGATGGAGATGGAGGCAGCCGGCTGATATCTCCACCAACCACCAACCCTTTTTCTCTACCCACCAAACCCCACTTTCACACACCAACCGTCGCGGCAAACGAAAGTCAGATCGCACGCTGTCCAGTACAAAACCGGGACCTTTCTTCTAACAAGCAATCACGCATCTGCCCCGAACTATGACGACGTCGACCGCCTGTCTCCATGGCGGCGGAGCACTTCACCTGATTTCTTCACCCGACGACAAAACCTTAGGTTGCTTTGGTTCTCGGCGGCGATCGGTCTTCTACGGGATCGCTTGGAGGCCAGCTAGCGTCTCCTTTGACCGCCGCCGGCATCGGAACCTTGGTTAGTTTCTACCTTTTTAATGTTCTTCCATTACTGGATTTTTGTTCCAGAATAAAATAGAAAAAGAAATAAAGGTGTTTAGGCATCGAAAGTATTGCGTGTGGAAATTTGTCCAGCAGATTGGGGATTGAATTGATCAGTTGAAGGAGATAAGACGGCGTACATCCCATCCTTCCTTGACTCTATCAAGGACTGGAATCATTTCTACTAATTAGTAGTAAAATTAGTAATGCTGGAGTTGTGGGAAACCACTTGGATTTGGTGTTCTAGTACGCTAGTGCCTTTTGTGGAGAAGAGGCTCAAAGGCTGTGGGAATATAATGAACAGAAGATATCCAGTTTCTGATCATTAAGAAGAGATCCAGTAATGGAGTGTTTGCGAAAATTCTAGATCTATGAAGACATCCAGTTTGCAAATGACAAAATAATGCTCCTCTTTTGTGGTATCGATATATTTCTGTTTTGAACCTTTAATCACGACGAACTACAATTCTATACCTTTTGTTTTCTCCTTTGCTGATTCTGGGGACTTCTTGAGCAACTCTGCATATAATATGTAGAAACAATAGTCACATCTTTATTGTATTTGTTAGCAGAGATCAAGGCAGCTGGGAGTACTTATGGGAATTATTTCCGTGTTACAACATTTGGAGAATCTCATGGCGGTGGTGTTGGCTGTGTGATTGATGGATGTCCACCTAGGCTTACCCTCTCTGAAGCAGATATACAAGAAGAACTCGATCGAAGGTAATCAGGGGTTGTTGGGTTTCTTGTGTCTGGATCAGGAACTTGCAAAATAGTAGGTTTGTCTAACTACGTGCTAATTAGTAGGAGTATGTGTTATGTCCAGACCCTTTCTTGCTCATAGTTAGAAATTTGGAACCAATTTGAAAGGTTGATGTTTGATCGGCAAGTGGTCAAACATTGTCAATTGTTAGAGAATGAGTTTGGCCCATCGTGTTCAATTCAATTCTCGATGGCGGGCAGCCTTTCGATTTGTGGAATAACGTTGTGTCCAATTTCTTCTGCCAGACACTGTTTAACGCTGGTGTAGTCTTTGGCATCATCATATTAAAGTTGGCGTCTAATTGAGGATTGAGGTTTGTAATGTCTTTTCCAGGAGGCCTGGCCAAAGCCGAATTACTACTCCTAGGAAAGAGACAGATACGTGCAAGATCTATTCTGGAGTATCTGAAGGTTAGCTTTTGCTTCATTATGTGATATTAATTTGATGAACTAGTGCTTTTAGCTTTATGATGTTTCTTCTTTATCAGAGGTGATTGATCTTCTGACCGTGTTTTGCAGGGCTGACCACCGGATCACCAATAATGGTGTCTGTACCTAATACTGATCAAAGAGGAGGAGTATGTTATGGAAATTTTAATGGACTGCATGATGTGATGTCTTCCTTTTGATTATTATCCCCGATATTATTAACAGGATCTCTTTTCTTTTCATCTCGAATCCTATGGATTTCTTGTGTTACTCTGCAATAAGCATTTTCTATTGGCTTGGTCATAAAAAAGATGCATAGAAGGGGTTCAAGAAGTGATGTCTTAATTTTTTCGGGTTAATCTGTTAACAGGACAAGGAGATAGATGAGAAGATTATTGTAGTGATTGCTAGGAAGGACCAAGGAAAAAGTTAAAGAGTTGTAAAAGTTCTGCAATTAGATAGACCAGTAAAATGAGAAAAGAAGATCATTGCAGAAGTTACAAGGTTTTTTGAGTGAATATTTTCTTGGACTTTTATCAGAAGGTGGGTATTGACCTCAGGTATTGATCTCGCTACTCCTACAGTGTTGAGCTGTAGGTGCACACCAGAAAACCGTTGAGCTTGTACTCGACATGAAATATGTTTGTATGTAAATCACCCTCAGTCCAATGCACTTTCAACTTAAAATTGAGGAATGAGTACACCTTATCATCTTTTGTGTTGAAATACATAGGGTTTTAGGATTCAAATATCTAATATCCACTTAGAACTGCACCTGTTCTCGTATCGTATCCAAGGGACCTCTGTACCAAACGCATGACTGCTAATAGATGGAATATGATTACACAAGGCAATATCTTGTTTAATCATATTCCATCTTAAGTAGCTTGTACCTTCGAGTGGACCATAACTTTTGTTTCTTTTCATCTCTTGTTGCGATGAGTACCTTGTTTGTCTTATCAGGAACATTTTTCCTTCTCAGGATTACAAGGAAATGTCAACTGCTTATCGACCTTCTCATGCAGATGCAACCTATGACTTTAAATATGGTATCAGATCAGTGCAGGTGATTCCTTTGTTATTGTTATCATTGTACCTAATAAGAAAAAATATATATATATTTCAAATGTTCTTCTCTTCGTTGAAATCAGGGAGGTGGAAGGTCTTCTGCTAGAGAAACCATTGGAAGGGTTGCAGCCGGAGCTGTTGCTAAAAAAATATTAAAAACATTTGCAGGAACAGAGGTACTTTCACAAATCTCGAAATCCAAATTGTGTACTCCATGAACCTGCAAATGATTATTCTACCTATACAGGTGGCACATGAATACATGTGTTTTGATGCTGACATTAACCTGGTCTTTCCACAACGTGGTCAATAGTTAGTTATGCTTATGCCGATGATTTTTGGAAGTTGAATATATGATGTTGCTCGCATGCGATATTATATATTTGTAAGGTCAATTTCCTTGCGTTGAGTAGAATATCTTTTGTTTTGGCGACTTCCATTTTAAGCTTGTGGAGTCCTCAAAGTTATACAATTTATGTGATATGAGATTTCACTCATCACATGAGTTACCTCAGTGATCAGTAGGTCATGGGTTTGACACCTGCACTTCTCACCCTTCCACATCCTGCACTTATGGGATTATGTGGGTTATTCCTTTCCTTTCCATTATCAGATTTCATCTAAACTTGAAACTTTGCAATATGAGAGCCTTTATTACAGGCAATATATGAGAGCCATTATTACAGCCTTTCGTGTCACAATTGGCAGCTCACGATCTTATCCATTATGCAAATATTTTTTTTATTGGAGATCCTGTTTCTCTTTCACGCATTTAGTTCGCTGCACTTGACTATACATGCATACTGGTTTGTATAACTGTTACGTTGGAGCAGGCATTGCATATTAACAAAACTAAAACTTCTGATTCTCTCAATTCAACTACTACTAGTAAAGATTGCTTTTGGTGGCTGGCTTTTTCTTCAACTTCTTTCACAGCTTGGTCTTTGTGTTGCCTTCAGATTCTTGCTTATGTCTCTCAAGTGTACAAGGTTGTGCTCCCTGAAGGATTGGTGGATCATGAAACTTTAATGCTTGACCAGGTATTTGGTTGCATGCCGTCTTGTTATTAGTTTTGAGGAACAAACTTTGACAAAAGCTCGAGATGATGGTAGAAAGATCACAATATTATGGTAATATCTTAACTTCATATAACATGAAGGCGTCTCATGCACCTTTATTAATAAAAAAGCACTTGCAATCTCTTTTTGTTCCGGCATCAAATGAGCTTTCCAGTTCAGTACTCAAATTTCAAATGAACTGACTTTTTAAAATAGTTTGAAGAAAAAAAGAGCAGATGCTTGATAATTTGGGAATTTGGAGCACCCTTCTATCTGTTGGTTTTTGCAGCAATGATGACACTAAATCACAATGGAAATCTTTCAGATTGAGAGCAATATTGTCCGGTGTCCTGACCCTGAGTATGCTGAGAAAATGATTGCCGCCATTGACACTGTACGTGTTCGAGGAGATTCAGTGGGCGGTGTAGTGACATGTATTGTTAGGGGTGCACCCCGTGTAAGTTTTTTCTCCATTCAATCTTTGTGATGGATGGAAGTTCTCTACATTTTCATTCTCATAGTTTCTGGTTTGGGACTTTCAATCTACAGTTACTTTATTTAAACCAAAGTTCCTTCAGAGAATATCCAACTTTCTTCCAGGCATATTGAATGCTCTAATGAGTAACTTTACCCAATAGCGGGCTTTGCTACTATAACAGTTAAACATCGTTCATCTTTCTCCTGCAAAAGAAAGATTTATCCATTCGGTTCTTGCTTTTCTGTTCATTGACATGTAAAATCTTTCTTGTAGGGTCTTGGTTCGCCTGTCTTTGACAAGCTTGAAGCTGAGCTGGCCAAAGGCATTCTGTCATTACCTGCAAGCAAGGGTTTTGAGTTCGGCAGCGGCTTTGCAGGTGATAACTTTGTACTTCTTTTTTGGTTTTGTGTCACTTCCGATCCCATAATGATTTTTTGGGATGAATTATGACATTTATCATTCTGGTGTAAACTTTTCTCTAGTGTAATAGGTTTGTTTGACTTTCCTTCAATAAGTAATGGAAAACCACTCTCGTAATGATTACCGCCTTGATTAGCAATATCTCAAGAAATGAGACAAGATGATGTTAGGTTGACAACGGATCTTAAATATTGCCAATATGTAAAGGACAAGTTTGACCTCTTGACCTTATTATTATAGGTACAGTTTATTGTTGAGATAGAAACAGACCATGATTGATATTGTATGGTGCTTGCAGGTACATTTCTGATGGGGAGTGAACACAACGATGAGTTCTATACTGCTGATAGTGGAAGAATCAGGACAAGAACGAACCGATCTGGTGGAATACAGGTAAGCTCCTCAGCGAGGACTGATCCAGTATGTATTTGTATGGGTGTCTCGACCTTTACTCATTGTTAATCCGCCACTAACACCATGCATGTTCATGAACAGGGTGGAATATCCAACGGGGAAGTTATATACATGAGAGCAGCCTTTAAGCCAACATCGACAATTGGAGTACGTTTTCTTTTCTATGCCTAATACTCTCATTATGGAGTATTAACTAGTCAACTAAAGCATATATGATGGAGGAGATTCTTAATGTGCTGTGTTCTGTAGGTTTTATCATGGATCAAATGATATTGAACTTATATGTCCTCTGATTCAATGATGTACCACTAAATTCAATCTTTTAGAGGATAAAGTACAACCTGTGATAGCATGTACCCTTCACAGTGCACTTCTGAGATTTTAGCCTGATGCCTGGAACCATTCTCTTTTTGTTTATGTTCTGCAGAGGAAACAGAATACTGTAACAAGAGATAAGCTTGACATGGAGCTCATTGCTCGAGGTCGTCATGATCCTTGTGTCGTCCCCAGGGGTATGCTGCAAATTGTCTCTTCGAGGAGGATACTCTTTTTCCTTTCTGGAGCTTTGCGTCAAGTCATCTGATCTGTCTGATCATTTCATGCATATTGTTACTCCTTTGACTATTTTTTCCCCCTTGACGCTAATTAGTTAGTCAATACATGAACCAAGTCAAAACTCACTGGTATCCTATTGTATCAATGAGGGTATATAAGGTATGATTATAATCCAAACACACACCAACATAATCTGAAAATTGTTCCTATTTATATTATACCGAAGATAGAATATCAACTACTAATAGTAATATTTCGACACTCAAGCTCAAGCTGAAGCATGCAAATAAAACCAGTCAAGTACTAGCAGTGGGAATTAGGAAAAATCGGACTAAGAAAACTAGTAGGAAGAATCAGACTAGGCAGTGTTAGTAGGCAGAAACTGAGTAAGCAACAGTAGTTGGCAGCAAGGACTAAGCAGTAGAACTAGACTAAAATGTAGTTGTAGGCAATGGTATTACTTGGAAGCAGCAGTAGTAGGAAGTTTCGTGTCGAGTTCGAACCAATACTATGGTATGACTTGGCAGCAGCAGTAGCAGGAAGTTTCGTGCAACCAATACAATCGTGATACTTAGTATACGTATAAAGAGATATAATTAATACACCAATAAAGCACTAATCTACAGAAGTGTCCATGGTGCAGCCGTAATAGTTAATCTAACTACTTCAAACTGTTGTTGCAGCTGTGCCCATGGTGGAAGCTCAGGTGGCATTAGTACTTGTGGATCAATTGATGGCACAATATGCTCAATGTCAGATGTTTCCGATTAATCCTGCCCTTCAGGAACCCTTGCAAGGGCAGAAGCTTCAGCCAGAGCTAGCTGAGCTTCCCGTGTGAAGGGAGTTCTTTATCTTTGATCTTTCTGCATCTGTTCGTGCCTCAGTTTTCATGTGTAAACCGATACAGCATGGAGGCATATATCTGAAGATGCCCCTGGCGTTACTGATTCTCAGACGAAGTAATAATTCCGAAGAATAAAATGGTTGTTTGGAGGATTAATGTTTTTTGCCATATTTGCCAAGTCTGACGGAGATGAAGTCGTGCTTGGGAGTGAGTTTGAAGTCCTCGTCTTTTTGGTGGTAGCTTTCCCTAAAGTATTAGTGCCTTCCTCAAGGTTATGTACTTATGTTAATATCTTATTTATCCTAATTAAGTAAGCTTTTGTTCTGTCATCGTGATGTGGTTTCTTTTTTCAGAATATTGTGGCTTTGTACGGGATGAAATAGTATGATGGTTTTTTAGATAATTGTGTTACAGGTAATAAGGCAATACAACAGAGAAACAAAGAGAAAAAGAACATGCCCACAACATTTGGTTTGTGGCCTTATTTTGGTAAAGCGATTAGATAACAAAGTTTTGGTTGATGGAATTAAAATAACCCCGTAGCTTGTTTAATCTCTGGAAACAATCTTTTATGTAGTTTGTATCAAGCTACAAACTCTAGAGACCAAGTGCTCTTTTAAAATACCAGCAACGATGAGAAATATCACACACTAGCACAGATCTTACACAATATGCCACTGAAGATACATTTCAGGGGCTCTCGAGACGTATGACCGCACTTGAAGCTTCAACAATGCCGAACGCCTGCAAAAGCAACTCAAGAAAACATCTAGGCTATTATCCAGAGAGTTGGACGATTCATTTGCATCATCAAGCCAACTTGATTGCAAGAATAACAAGTAAACGATGCAGTTGCTGCTACATAATTGAAATACCAGCCACCGTTGACCATGAGACACAGGCATCAATATCCCAAGCATGTTTGCCAAGAAATAGGGAGAACAAACACAGACAGACGGTTGGTTGGTTAGCGCGTAGCTGGTATCTTTTTGAAACTCATCCTTGAGTTGAGGTTCTCAACATCTTTTTAAGCAAAAATACACAGCCCAAGCGTTTCTAAGCATGGCTTTCGGCCATGTCCTAGAATAAGACCAGATTGTGAGTGTCAAGAGCTTGAGAAAGAACGAGACAGACAGAAAGGTAATGGTCGGTATGGGATATTATGAGAACTTATGCTACCAACCACAGAGCCAAAACCACAGGGCTCAATGTCGATCTAAGGCAAGACAAGATCATATAATTAAGACACCGATCTGGGTCTGCGGCTACAAAAAATGTGGAACAAAAAGGATTAAGGTCAAATGTAAGGAAATAATTCTTCATTGCAAAAAAACCAACAGAAAAGCTCGACCTAGATGGTCACCATGATGATGAAAATGCTGACTAACAAAAGGGTGGTTGAATGGCCGAGAACTGGAGATGCTGACTACCACTGAGCAGGCTACGAATATTTGCCTCAACAGCACCCCATAAGTAGCAAGTGCAACTCTATGCATCAATTAATCTAACAGCAATTGAAGTACTTCCATTACCTTGATAACTTTGCATGTTCCAGTCAAAATTGTATGGGGATTTACATCTCCCTTTTGTTGATAGTAGCAAACTGAATAAAGGAGAATATGTGAAGCTGGTGGAAAGAATGTAGGAGCAGCAACGATGGCAGCTCTTCTCTCAAAGCGCTTTACTCTATAACTTTCAAAACTTCTCCTAAAACTAATCCCCACTGAGTCCAGTGTGTACCACCCTGCACGAAACAGCGCAGGAACTAGGAAGAGAGTTTCAGTATGGTTAATGAAAATGGAGCACATACTGAAGAGCCATCATTGATAAACCTAATACGAACCTGACAGTAGACAGCATACGGTTCCCTTAAAGGTCCATCACATGATAGCTCACTCGTACATCCATCAATGAACATCAGATCGGCGCAAATCACCTGACACCCATCAAAGAAACTCTCATCACTTCTAGGCATAAGTAATTAGAAGAGTATTTCTGATGTATAATATGGGAAAATGATTGATGAGACACCCAAACGAAAGGGAAAAAAAGGGAAAACCAAAGAGATGAGAGGGTTTTCTCTTAGCCGCCGGTTGCGATTCCCGGTTGCAATCATCTCGCAAAATGGGTCGGAAAAAAAAACTAAGAAGGTTTCTCAGGAAGAGGTCGTTGATGAGGAGGTTTCGAATCCAGTAGATGACGTGAAAGAGGCGAAAGAGGTGACACCAAATGGGCAGGTTGAGAGTTGGTCGAAGGATGTTGATGACGCGAAGAAGGGAGAGGGCAAGCAAGGTGAATCTATGGCTCCGATGAAACCTAAGAAGAGTGTGCAATACAAGGTTTATGAGGGTTCTCAGAATGAGGTTGTCGGAGAGACGAAGGATATCGATGGTGAATGTTAGATTGTTAAGGAGGTAACTGAGGTTGGTGAATCCTTTGTAATGAAGAAGATATCCAGTTGGGCTGATGTTGAAGGTTTGAAGGTTTGAAGGATGGGACTAGGGTTTGTTGTTGTCCTGAATCTAGGAATATGGGTGATGTTGAGACTTGAGAGATCTTATGTGGATGCCCTGAAGTCTGGTATGCGTAATACCTCCCCTACCAGGATCTCGGATGTTAAAGGAGTGAAGGGGATGAAAATGGATGGTGGTACTAGCAAGTCGCATGTGGATGCTCCGAAGTCTGAAAGTGCTTCTAAGATGGTAGATAGCAGTGATAAGAAGGTGCTTGGCCATGGCTTGTCTTTGAAATATGCTAATGATACTGAGGGGGTGTTGGAACTCTCTATGAATGATGTGACAGAGGCTAGAATGTACTGAAAGAATGCTGTTATAGGCTATGTTTTGGGGGAAACTGTGCCATTTTCTTTGATGGAGGCTTTTGTTCAATCTCAGTGAAAGAAAGTGATTAAGCCTCAAGTCCTTTTGAATGATCATGGTTATTTTATTTTCCTGGTTGAGAATCAGGAAGACATGAGGAGGATCCTAAAGAATAGCTGGTATATCAGATATCAACCCTTGGTGTTGACTGTTGGGGGAATGGGAACCTGATTTTTCCTTTGATGCTGCCGCCTTGTCTTTCATTCCTATGTGGGTGGCATTTCCTGGATTGGATTTGCAATTCTAGTGTAAGAATGCCATAAAGAAGATTGCGTCTAGGGTTAGTCATCCCATCAGAACTGATCCTATGACTGCTTCAAGGGCTAGTATCTCTTATTCCCGTGTACTCGTTGATATTAAAATCACTCAAGAGCTTGTCGAGGTTGTGAAGTTTAAGGGCCCTGATGGTGTTGCATTTGAAGAAAGGAAGGAATCTATGGGTGAACCTCCTGAATTCCAATTTGTTGGCAAGGACAGACCTCCAAGGCACATTTCTAGTGGGATTGATGTTCAGATATCTTCAGGTACTAGATTTAACTGCCTGTAGATGGAAGAATATGCTTCTGAGGCCATGGAGCTTGACCTTGGTTTTGTCACTTAAGCCATGATCGGCGTATGGAATGTTAAGAGGGCTTAATAAGCCCTCTAAACAAGCTGAAATAAGACATTTGATTGCCAGATTTAATATTGACTTCCTTGGGTGTGTTAAGGCTAGAGTTAAAAGCCAATAAGCTCTTGAAAGTGGCTAGTTCTTGCTTTCGAGATTGTGGTTGGCTAAATAATTACTATTATACTTCGAATGGTAGAATCTGGTGCTTGTGGAATAAGCATAAATTCAAGGTTTCATACCTTGGATCTTCTGATCAAATCCTTCACTGTAAGGTTTGCAGTCTTGACTCCATGTTTGATGTTGTTATTAGCGTTGTTTATGGATGGAATACTAAGGGGCAAAGAAAGAAGCTATGGGAAGATTTAATCAGTTTTGAGAAGAATTTGTCATTGCCATGGCTTATATATGGGGATTTCAATACTTAAATGAGATCCTTTGAGAAAATTGGTCACACAGGGTTGGTGATTGACCCTTGTCCGATCTACTTGAATGTGTTTCTCTTTTGTGATTGGAAGATCTTATAGAAACTGGTGCTTTCTTTACATGGATCAACAATCAAGATTCATCCTCTTCGATGAAGATAAAAACTTGATTTCTTTTGTGATTGGAAGATCTTAAAGAAACTAGTGTTTTCGTTACATGGATCAACAATCATGATTCATCCTCTTTGATGAAGATAAAAACTTGATCGAGTTATGGAAAACTCTGCTTGGTTTGGTAAGTTCGATACTTCTTTTGTCCATTTTACATCTTCCTCTCTCTCTCTCTAATCATTCTGGTGCCATTGTTTCTTATGGAGGGGAAAGAAATTCAGTGAACACTTCTTTCAAGTTCTAGAATATGTGGACTAAAAATGAAAAATTCTTGCATCTTGTTATACAGGTCTGGCAGCAACCTTTCAAAGGTTCTCTTATGTTCTAGGAGGTCCATAAGCTCAAAAGGCTTAAGCCTTTGTTTAAGCATCTTCATAAGACTTGTACGTCTGATATAGCTCAAAGAGTGGCTTCAGCTCGTGATGATCTTATGAAGTTGCAAAGTGAGGTGGCTAATGGCCTTGATGGCTTTCTCTTCTATGAGGCTATTTTGAAACAGAAGAGCCATTTAGCTGAGTTAATGGATACGAAGGTGACTCATTTATGACAGCAAACTAAATTGTCGTGTAGGGATATGGATCAAAATACTAGGTATTTTCATGCCTTGATAAAAGGGACAAGAAGAAAGAATCGAATCCCATGCCTTGTGAGGGATGATGGGAGTCAGATCACTGACCCTGAGGAGAATGCTAATGAATTTCTCTCCTTTTATAAGCTTCTTCTTGGCTCAACTGGGACTAAGCAATGTTTGATACAGGATGTTCTTGATGAAGGGCCCAAACTTTCTTCTGCTCAGTATGATATTCTGAATGCCTCCTTTGTAGATGATGTTAAGCAGGCTTTCTTTTCAATGGATGATGATAGGGCACCTAGCCCTAATGGGTACTCAGCTTCATTCTTAAAGAAATCTTGGTGTATTATCGCTTCTGATGTTTCAGCTGCTATTTTGGATTTTTTATACTGGATTTCTGCTGAAGGAAATCCATAGCACTGCCATTTCCCTGATTCTAAAGTACCATTGGCCTCAAAGGTTGGTGATTATATGCCCATCTCTTGTCGTAATGTGCTGTATAAGGCTATATCTAAACTGATAGCCTCTAGATTGCAACTGATCTTGCCTTTACTGGTGTCTGAAGCTCAATGTGTTACAGGTACAAGAACTTTTGTATGTGTATGAGAGGAAGAATTTGTACGCACGATGTATGGCTAAAATTGATCCAAGGAAAGCCTATGATTCTTTGGAATGGGCCTTTGTTTGTGGCCTGTTTCATGGCCTTAAATTCCCAGAAAAATTCATTCAGAGGCTTATGTCATGTCTTACTTCCACAACCTTCTCTATCTCTTTGGATGGGTCTTTTCATGTCTTTTTTCATGGTAGGCGAGGTTTAAGACAAGGGGATCCTGTGTCTTCTCATGTCTTTGTGCTCTGCATGGAATATTTGGCTCGTCGTTTTATGATGGTTGGGTCATGTGTGGATTTTAGGTTCCATCCTCGATGCAAGCTTAATAAGAGAATCCAACTGAACTTTGCTGATGACCTTATGGTCATGTGCCAAGGTCACACTCTCAGAAGGCTGAGATAGGCCGTATGTCAAGAGGACAGTGATGTCCTCTCAGAAGTTCATTGGGCCGTGTGAGGGTGACACAAGTGTTCTAAAAGGGACAACGAAGTTATCGCACATGCTTGTTAATAGAAGATCTTCATGAGTTCGATTTCTCATGTTTGTCACACTCTTCATCACCGACTTCCTTCTTCCTCTTCGACTCTCTCCTTCATCTGTTCTTCATTCATCCTCGTCCTCAAACCATGCCAATAAAAGCAACCAAGAGAAACTTCAGATTTAATAGTAATACACCTAAAAAACTACATAAACCTCATGTCATTCCTATATGAATTCAGATAAACAACACTAAAATAAAAACATCATGAGTTTTGTTCATCCAGATGAACAAATCCTTTTTTTATGCAAAGTTCTATATCTATTCGGAGTT
Organism: Drosera capensis; assembly: GCA_001925005.1. NCBI lineage: Eukaryota > Viridiplantae > Streptophyta > Magnoliopsida > Caryophyllales > Droseraceae > Drosera > Drosera capensis. The sequence continues at coordinate 40,272 of LIEC01011443.1, read as the reverse complement.
CAGGAGTACTGTGATTCTATGGGTTTCCACAAATGACACCATTGGTGCGGTTTCCACAAAATTATGAAAACACGATCTAGATTTTTTCGTGGAGTGATCACAACTTCCACCTAAAGCACTTAAAGCACAAACTAGGACCCCGATACATAACCATTCCCACATAATCATTCAACGATGTTCGATGAAATGCCATAAAAAAATAGGACGTCAATATAAACGGAACAGGACGTCAGGTCATGGAACAACATGCGAAAAGTCAAGGATAAAAGAAAGATATGCTTTAATTTCTTTGCATGATAAAAAAAATACTCAGACATACAGTTTCATTCAAGCAGTAAACAGTGCGCTTATTGTTTCTTTTGTTGTCGAAGCCTATGTTTTTTCATTATCATACTTGCCGCTCATTCTATATCTAATATTAAATTCTCCATGGTTTCTGAATCGATTGTTCAGATCCAACTACATATAATTTGATCAAGATATACGAAGATGCAACACTAGTATTAAGTTCTTTCTTGTTCATAGGGATTTAGACTTTTTTATTTTTCTGTTTGCATCAACTAGATCTGGCATGTTTAGCATGTATGGTCCATCGGTAATGATATCATACATTCTTTCATATATTGAATCCAGATAAGCAAGCATCCTCAACTTCCAATGATTAAATTTCTCAAAAAAAAAAAAAAAACATCTATTGGGATATTTGGATAGTTTTGGAGGAGTCATTTTTTTTCCACAAAATAAACTGTTAATAACTTCTTGCAGATATAAATCAAAAGATATGACATTTTCTTTTCAAAACTATTAGGTCTAATACATCAACATATTTATTATCTTTCTAGATATCATGATCTCTATCTATAATTATATTTTAAATAATAATAAAATTTATATTTTTTTCGTTTCATAATTTATGTAATATTTTTTTTGGATTGTTCTAATCTGCTTACAACTTTTTCTCTTTCTTTAATGTTTAATCTAAAAAGAATCATATCAATCATATTTGTTATAGTATATTCATTAATTTCTTTCACAACAATCTAACTATCCCTTAAAAATATTTTTTTTCATCAAATTCCATCAAAATTCACGACGCACATAAAATTTCGTGTCGGATCAAATGATTGTAATTATTATGAAACTAATTTTTTTTTTTTACTTGTGATCGATCAATCTTCAAACCCCAAACTAACCCGATTATCTGCATCTTGGATCGATCTTCACCCACAAAATCCAAAACCATTTTTCTTAACCCCTCAATCACTCTTCAACCAGTCAACCGCATTTCCCCACTGGTACTGACGTCGTCCCTGAATCAGCCTCTCCAAATCTGTCACAGAAACCCAAGAATTCCGGATCTACCCCCGATCGCCTCCTATTCGATGAACTCGTCCGTGATCTGGCCTCCGGTGTCTCTTTAGCAGCCTTCAGAGGAGGAGTGGAGGGTTGCACCATGGCTGGTGAAGGTGTGAGAATAGAGATGAGTGGAATTTGTGTGGTGTTGGTCGGAGAAAGAGGAGGAGAGTGACGATGGTCTGTGAGCTGCCTGATGGAGGATGATTAGTTAGGATTTGAATGATTTAATTATATATGGTAAAAGCGTTGCGGCAACGTGCAGAAGCTAACAAAACGCTGGGAGCAGTTTTAATCACATAAATTCAAATATTTTAAATTTTAAAAAATCAAATTAAAATTTAAATAAAACATTTAAAGCAACATGTGCTGAAGAAAAAGTTGCAACAATCAACTTGGCTCCAAAAACATCATCTCCCATTTTCTCATTATATATTCATGTTACTCATCATCCGCAGGATGATCAAATATTATTTTTCTCACGTCATTAAAACGAATAACGAAACTCCTCAAAATACGTGTTGAATAGTAATGTTGTAATTTTGAATGGGACGGAGGGTGTATGTGTCAATGGAGCAGTTCTTTTATGAGATCACTGAGGGCGGACTCGAAGATTCTGTAACTCACATTGTGCTAATGATGATCTGTTCATCTTATGGCTCATAAAACTAATGATGATTTGCTATTATTTGATATTGCTTCCTTGACTTGAAGTTTTTGCTCAAGTTTGGATATTCTCCCGAAGACATCGCTTGTACTTGCCAACCTTATAATGATACTGGTAGTATGATATCAACACTTCTATTGTTTGGTTTCTGGTGCAAAGGAAAAAACTCATACGGTCCAATCAACGGTTTAACACTGTAGCTGCTATGACCAACTTCTTAAGCTTCTAGGTTCTTGAAAGGGAAGGAGATAGCGCAAAACAGCCCATTGGACTAGCTGTCGGTCTGAATGGTCAACTGAGTTCTAGTAAGTTACCCATGAGTCATCTCCATTTCCCTTTGCTGAGTTTAAGCTCTTATTACTCAACCTTAAGTATCCGACAGGCTATCGAATATTCATGGGGTTGTTCGATAACAATATGATCTTGTGCCCTTGATTCTGGGAAGAACCTTTTCTCGGGATCCCCTTTTGCTTGCACTCGACTTACCTTATGTCAGAGGATTCCGTTCAAAGTGAAGGCTGTATGAAGAAGATGTATGCAGTCCCATATATATATCAAGAAGTTGTTTTCATCGAGACCATTATCCTATTGAGTGTCTTAGCATTTAAGTGTGTCTTCAATAAATTTACGATATTTTTATGACCAGTTATTAACCTGACACCACAGTTTAATGTGGTGCTAGGCTGGGATGATTACGAGTAAAAGAGGGTATTGACTGAAACTGAACTGACGGACTAGTTGGTTGATAATTAGTGAGACGCAAGTTTTTGCTCCTTCAGCTAGAATGAAAAGAGTAGGTGGGATAAAATCCCTCAATTTTCTTTGCAAAAATGTATTTGATCTGAGTGAGAAAAAATGACTATCCTAAGACCACTTTTCATTTCGACCTTGGAAAATTTTACTAGTTACCGACTTAGCTGTTCTAGAAATAGACGGAAGTGAATGTCAAATTCAGGAACACTGAATCATGGTTTGATTTTGAACTGAAACCGAATCGTGATGGAACTGAAACCGATAGAAACCAAAATCAAACCGCTAAATATTGGTTCGGTTTAGGTTCTACCAAAAACAAAACCGAAACCAAAATTGTCGGTTTGGTTCGATTCTAAACCGCATATTTTTTTCATAAAACGTTGAAATATTTTTTCCTAATTTGTTTATCTATTTATTTCATATCCATTGATTCATTCTTTATTATGCCTATTTAGTTGAAACACCTTACATTTTCATCCGTTCTTTTTTCGTTTATATTGGGTCACATCTTAGAGTGAATATTAAGTGTAACTTTATAATACGATTATATGAGTTTTGATATTTTCCATTTTATATCATATTTTAAATATATTTTCTTTAAATAAAAGTTATTTGATATGCATTTATGAACAAAATCATGTAAAAAAACGCGAAGAAGTAACATTGAAATCATGATCACTTAAACCGGAACCAAAACCGACATTGAAACCGGAACCGTCTCGGAATCGTCGGTTCCGGAACAGTATTCGATTATATGAGTTTTTATACTTTCCTTCATATACCATATTTTAAATATATTTTCTTTAAATAAAAGTTATTTGGTGTGAATTTACGAACAAAAATTTGTAAAAAACGTGAAGAAGTAACAATAAAATCATGACCCACTTAAACCGGAACCAAAATCGACATTGGAACCGGAACCGTAATCAGAACCGAGCTAAAAGATTCCGGTTTCGGTTTGTCCTTCAATTGAACCGGAAACGCCGGTTTGGAACTGTTGTTAGGTTTAAATCGAAGGCAGCTAATCAAGTGCAAAATTCTACATCATTTCTTGTAAGTTCTTGCTCAATTCAAGATGTTACGTACATTTGTTTGCGTGACAACCTTAAATAGCCCCTTACAAAATAGTAGTAGTATTTCAAAGACTGAACAGTTACATGGCAGGTTAACAAAAATATTGAATGATGCCTTCTTCCGCTGCAGTAAGAATAAGGCGCTTTCCGGGATACTCATTTTCTGCATACTATTGCATTCCCACTGGATGCTCTGCTTGTGCAGTCTAATGAGCGGGAGTCCATTAACATCGCCTCACCTTGCTGGGGAAACCCCCCTGGGGAAAACATACAACCTCTACAATTTGCAGACAGTAGAGACGAAGTTCTGTACTTGTCTTCACCGCCTACGACAGGCATAGAAACTCCTGGTTTTGCAGGGTTCTCGAAGTCAGGCTGATAAGTCCTTCCAAGAACTCCTTCAACATATTGGGACAGGCCGAAAAATCTGAACTGCACCTCTAAGTGTGCAAAACAATCATTTGAAGGAATCTGGTAATTGTGAATCCTGTTATCTTCCTCTGTGATTGGCACAATGCTAACCATTATCTCGGCCATTCCAGGAAGAGTGACTGCGACGCTGTTCTTGTTGGATGTTCTTTCTATCTTGAGGTCTTTGGATGGAGATGTCCAAATGAATCCATATCCTTCTGGTATCACCAGCTCCTTTTCATCATAGGTGAACTTCAAGTGGTCAACCTCACTGTCCCATGTCTCGGCATAAGTAGCTTCAAGGGTGAAAGTGCGATGTGCAAAAAGGATCCCTAGGGCTTGGATCCAGGTATAATCACGGGATCTTCCAGTTGGCCGGAGGCCAATGAAGCGAGCGTTTATTTGTAGGTTGGAATCTGAAACCAAGCTGAAGTGCTCATTTCTCTTGCCGTGGAAGTAGAAGACTATGCCGTCTCCCCCAATGAATCGTGGATCCAAGCAAGCTGCTCCCCGACCATTGCAATTTGCTATACGACCTATCCTTGATACCAAAATACACTAGCAAGTCACACTTTCCCGGAGCTATAATAAAATGGTAACTTCTATAATAAAAGCGGTTTAGCTGTCTGGCCTAGTAGTATTAGAGTGTTTTGCCCAAGTTCCCAGGGTGTTAGTGCATAGCCACTGTAATGTTACTAAAAGTATAATTGTTCAGTTCCACATAGTCAAAGATGTTTCATTATCTTAAAAAGCAAACAATAGTCCTGCTGTTCAATATGAAAAAACCGTTTCAAGCTACTTTGGTGATAACACAATTGCTTCGAGCTCTCAACAACCTTAGAGATGGTTAGTATGAAAGGACTTTTTTGTGGGATAACGTGTCTATTGAACAATGCAAATTTACCTAGAGCATGGGTTTTCCAGGATAATTCATGTTCCTACAGGTTTAGGGAAGTCATGTATAAAAGAGAGCGACCACGAGTTTTCATGGCTACGAATTTCATGCTGCTAAATTTGCTTATCTAGCTTGCACATTTGGTAGTTTCAACCTGTTAAGACAGCTGAGAGCCAACTTGATCATCATTGTGTTTGAATCATCTCCAACCTATCTTTGTTCCTTGACATGAAGATACTTAGTTTTCTATTCTCATGCCAGCTAGGATGATAGGAGAGAGTATATTCTTACGCCTGCATTGTGCCTTGCATATAGGCGAATTGCAATCTACAAAGCAAACTTTGGCATTTGGGTTCTTTGGAGTTGCTGTTGGGCACTGTTTAGGACACTTGATTTTCTTGAGAAAGCACCGGCTTCTCTTGGTGAAGCACACCCTTGTCTCTGCACGACCTTCTGCTCGTGATGCATTTGATACTAACACCAGCAGAACAACAAGCAAACCTTTTGTGATAGAGATCTGCAGATTGAATAACATGAGAATAGTTTTAAGAGTTTATTAAGCACATCATCTTCCCTGGAATGCTTTCTAGAGCTCGTGATCGGTTCATCGAATGTCTTACTACCTCTAGAACAGATTTATTGTGTTAGTTTGCTTGAAAGTTTGTATTAGATTTCTTGACAGTTGAATGATCTATTGGGGTCATACGTCGTATTGATGTGTCATGAAATGGGTTAGGCTGGAAATACAGGTCACAGCTTGAGGATCAGAATCATGATTTTCTGTTGCTTAGAACGTGCAAGCTCTATCTTTCAAAAAGGCATGGGGTATATCCTTGTTGAGCCATTACATAAACGCTTTTCACATAGGCAGTGAACATACGAACTATTTGGCTGAAGTCTCCTATTTCTGTTTTGAATAGTTCAATACAGACTGAATTAAAAGTTGGAGGTCTGACCGCCAAGATGATTACTGACCGCTCGTGCAAGCTTAGCCTGAAACTTGTGTGATTTCAGTACTACTAGTTTCTAGCTGCTTGTGATAGAGGTTTTTTAGTTCCGTGTGTCTTAACTCGTCTGTGATGTTTGCAGCTTACATGGGAACTATTTTTGTTGCCTATGACTGAGAAGTTCATCAAACTATAGTCGTTCATGGTAAACACATACCTGATGTCCAAGCTTCATCTTGCCCGTGGTACTACTCAATATACGAGGTCTTGTTCAATGATGTGCTTGGAGGGCATCCGTTGTCGGCGTGCAAAGGATTATACAGTAAACGAGTTGAAGCAATGCTACCGCTGCTTCATTTTGGCTCGGTCTTGATTTCATAGAGATTTTCTGAGGTTTTTTTTGGAGCTATCAACACAGGATCAAATATGCTATGTTGTTCTTCATTTCTATCACAAGTATAGTGTGTGAACCAAAGCAATTCAAGCTAGACATTCTCCTCCTATGTGGAATATTGTTGCTATTGGCCAAAATGCTAGAGGTAATTAATATTTATTTTGTAAGCCCCAGTTAAATATTTGGCCTCATCATGCTTGATCATTTCATTTGGACTTTTGAGTATGATACATCTATATTATGTAGCCTTTTGAAAATTAATTATCTGATGAGTAGTAGAGTATGAAAGAGCTCCTAGACTTCTATCACTCGGTTGCATATGGAATAAACTTAGAAATCCGAATTGGCCTGTGGATGTGGATTTCATGATCCATGATCATGGCAGCGTTGTGTATTTACCTCTAGTCTCAAGCTATGGATTTAGAACAAGATTTTACCAATTTCAAACCAGAATGCGCAATATGGTTGATGAATCGAGCATTTTGTTTACAAGAACTGTAACGACCAGCTAGATTATGTTAGTGTAAATGGTTCCTTCTGGTGGGGTCCCCACTATATATAATCTATTATAGATGTATATGAATACAAAATCATCTCGATGATAGCACGTCCTTCAATATTAAAAAAAATAAAAATAAATATTATATATATATATATATATGATGGTATGTGGAACGATGACAAGTTATCTATTATTTTTAAAAAGTTTAAAATAAATCTATTATTATATGTATACATGCACAAAATCATCTGATGATATATGAAAAAATGACACGACATCCACTATTTAAAAAAATGTCAAAACAAATCTATTATATACATAAATGCATAAAACCATCTGATGATATACGGGAGATGACACGCAATCCATTATTTATACCATCCATTATTAAAAAAAAAAATCAAAATAAATCTATTATATATATAAATACACAAAATCATATGATGGTACGTAGGACGACGACACGTCATTCATTATTTTTCTAGAAAAAGGTCAAACCAAATCTATTTTATACATAAATACCATCTGATGATATGTGGGACGATGACACGTTATTCGTTATTTAAAAAAGTCAAAATAAAAATAGAAAAATCACAACAATTTGTTATATATCTATATGAAAATAAAAACCTTGACGAAGAAAAAAAAAGTGCAATCCTTCCCTCAAACAAAACTCCTTTAAACAATGAAATTTTGTTCAAGAAAATTATTAAGTTTTCTCATTCCAATTTTGTATCTAAGCTTCATAAAACTTGCTCCCGATGACAAGGAGGTAATCGATAAAATTACAGGAAAAGTAGGTTTTCTTGTTCGAACTACTTAGATGACGGCCTCTAAGAACAGGATATCTTATGCTAGAGTCTTAGTTGACGTTCATACAAAAAAGAGTTGATAGAAAAGTTTTCTTTTCGTGATCCCGGAGGTATGATGATTGAGCAAGAAGTTTAGTATGACCCGTTGTCGTTGAGATATATGAAGTGTCATTTCTAAGTACATAAGCAAAATCACTGTCACGTTGTTATTCCAGTAGAACCACCTAAGAAAGTAGGGAGGGTCAAGACTCAGTTAGAAAGGACTCAAAAGGAGGATGAGAAAACTGAAGGGAAGGGAGAGGTGCCTCAAGGGTTTTCTGATGGGTTCAGTTTAGTCTTTGGGAAGATCGCTTCAAAAAAGAAGATAAACGATGTTATAGAAGTTAGAGAACTTGTTAAGACCTCTAAATCCAAGTTTGAAGTTCTAGTGGCACTAAACAGTGATCAGTCCTCGGAACCTGAGGAGGAGGAGAGGGACGGTTCCTCGAAGGGAGTATGATAGGAATGTACAATCCCGCTGATTGTTTAGAAATTGATGAAAAAAATTTGAAAATATTAGCCATGATGTTGTTAGTATCCTTAGACTGAAAACTAGATAGGTATCTACAGTCTAGATCAGATGCTGCAGAGCAGACGGCCACAAGTGAAGAACATTATGGGCCATCAGATGCAGACAACTACAGAGGATTTTGGATAAGCAGGTAAGACATACATGGACAACAAAAGACTTGCAAATGCTTCATGATCTGAGATTGATTTTGCAGACAAAGGCCAACATAGCAATGTATAGATTCCATCAGATCTGGGTGCAGACGAGGTTACAGTAGTGACTGGGTATAAGTGAGGTCTCAAGAGTACTGAGTGCAGATTGAGTTGCAGCAGACTTAAGTTCAGCAGAGATAGTTGCTAAGGTTAGGATAGAAGTCTAAGGATCAATCAAATCGAAGATTTGAGGTTCAGAATGACAATACGAGGATATGAAAAAGGTAAACTGTCAATATCAGTGAAGGTTCACATGTGACCACCTGTCACCATCAGATCAAGTACACAAATCATGGGTTCATTCCCTCAATCTAAAAAAGGGGGTCAAAGAGTTAAAGGAACAGTGATGTTGAACGAGAGAGGGAAGTGTGCAAAATCAATTTGAATTCAAAACTGTTCAAGTGAGCTGAGTTGAAGAAGAACAAGAAGAAGAGGGTTCACTACTTTGCACTGAAGAAAAGAAGTTACAACAGAGTTCAATGAAGGATCTGTACAAGGATCTAGATTCTTCGTTTTTGACAAGTTAGTTAGCTTGTAGATGGGTTGTCTTGTAAACAAAAAACAAGAAGATAGTGAACTCATCTCTTAGATTGACTAAAGTGGTCACCAAGAAAAGACTGGACTATGCTCTCGGTTATCAATTGATAATGAGTGTCTGAACCAGTATAAATATGTATTCTTTACTTTGTTGTCATTGTTTTGAGCTATTAGAATACTTAGGAATCAATCTCAACAGCAAATAGAGACAAACTCTCAAAATTTAAATCTCTGCTGCATATCACCTCAGTAGTCTATAAGGACATCAGTGTATTGAAATTTATCATTTTCCTATATCACACTGAAATTATTTTAAAACAACCTATTCACCCTCTCTCTAAACACAACCTATTTTAAGTGATCCAAATTGGATTGATGCCATGCAAGAAGGATAAATAAGTTTCAAAGAAACAAAGTATGGTATATAGTGCCAAGACCTAAGAATTATTCAGATATTGGTTGCAAGTGGGTGTTTAGAAACAAAACTAATAAAATGGAACAGACATAAAAAAAAAAAAAAACAAAGACAGGGTAGTGGCAAAAGGTTACTCACAAGAAGAAGAAATTGATTTTGATGAAGTTTTTGCCCCTATTGAAAGACTGCAAGCAATAACAATGTTCCTTATCTATGCTGCATACAAAGTATTCAAGATCTATCAAATGGATGTGAAAAGTACCTTTCTCAATGGAAAGCTACAAGATGAGGTATATGTTGAACAACTTCCTGGTTTTGATGACTTTGAAAATCCACATCATGTCTATAGGTTAGATAAGGAATTGTATGGTTTAAAACAAGGTCTAAGGGCATGGTATGAAACTCTCTTAACTTTTTTGTGTGAATGATTTTCAGAGATGAAAGGTAGATACTACCTTCTTTCTTAAGAAACATAAAAAACACATACTCTTAGTGCAAATTTATATTGACGACATTATATTTGGCGGCACTAATAACAAACTGTGTGAAAGATTTACTACACTAATAAAATCTAAATTTCAAATGAGTTTAATGGGAGAATTAAAATACTTTCTAGGATTTTAGATACAACAGTTAAAAAGTGGGATATATATAAATCAAGCCAAATACCTGTAGAACACCATAAAAAAAATATGGATTAGAAAATGCAAGCCACATAAAAACCCCCATGAGTGCAGCTATAAAAAATGAAGGATGAGAGTGGAAAAAAAAATAAGCCAAACAATGTATAAAGGAAGAATAGGCTCATTTTTATACCTTACTATAAGCAGATTAGACATCCAAAACTCCGTCTCCATATGCACAAGATATCAATCTAATCCTAAAGAATTCCATTACACTGCAGTAAAGAGAATCCTGAGATATCTCAAACGAACTCCAGATCTGGGTGTATGGTATCCTAAGAAATCAGATTTTACACTAACAGACTATAGATGCAAGCTTTGTAGGTTGTAGAATTGATAAGAAAAACACAAGTGGATCATGTCAATTTTTTGGTGCAAGACTGATTTCATGATTCACCAAGAAGCAGAACACAATGTCAACCTCTACTCCAGAAACAGAATACATAGTTGTAGGAAGCTATGCTGCACAAGTACTATGGATGAGGTCATAACTTGCAAACTACGATATAATGTTTTCTAAAACTCCAATATTTTTGTAACAACACGTTTGCAATGACAATTTCAAAAATATCCAATTTTTCATGCCAGGACCAAGCATATTGATGTTAGAGATGCTCAAAAAGGTCATATTACATTGGAATATATTCTAACAGAAAAATAAATTACAGATATTTTATCAAAGCCTTTTGATAAGATCAAATTTATTTAATTCCGAGGTGAATTGGGTATGCTTGACTTGACTCAGTAATATAGCAAAAATGCTTTACGGCCCTACTGCACATGTGGAATGTAGATGAGGATTACTCTTACTCTACTACATTTCTATTTTCGAAAATAAATATCGTTTTAAAACGGATTGCCTAAAATTCCACAATAGTCAAATCAGTAACTGAATGTACGAAATCACTAATTGTTAAATAACAATGGTAACTTTTTCAAAAAGTATTAATTTGAAAAAAAATTCAACCAAGAATACTTTTACTCTCTCACTCTCTCAATCTAAACATTCTAATACTATTTCTCTTTCTTACGCTCTACTACAAAACCCTAGTTTGAGAATTCTGAGAAGTCACTTTCACGAACTTGGAAATTCTCTTTGATTTCACTCAAAAATGACCAACATCAGATCTAACACTCCTCTTAAGAGAGAAAAATCTATAAAGCAATGGAGCTCAACAAGAAGAACCGAATTGCAAATCGGACTGGTTCTTGATTTCGAGACATTGAGGAATGAATGAGATGAAGTGAAAGAATATCCGAGCTGATTCAGGACGCAGGCCTCAAGCACTTCTGTGAGAAAACCAGCAGAATATAAGACGAAGAGGTACTTGACTTCACCGAAAAGGTAAAAGCTGTAGAGGACTTTCAATACATCACATACACATCCACAAGACGAATTGGGATCAACATGAGTCCAGTGATTTCGAACAACTCTTCAGATTTCTAAACGAAGGACCCAAAGATATACTAATCTCTACGATAAATGATGGGAGACATACAAAGCTAAGCGAGGATAGAGAGAAAGAAGGAATACGGAGAATAAAATAGTATTTATCCAAAGCACAAAAACCACTTGTAGACGTAGTCAAGAAGGTGATCATGTCAAGGGAATTCTTAAAAGATCAGATCATCTCTGATTAGCAAGAAATAATGTGTGAAATCCTCACCAAGCATAAACTCAACTGGGCCAAGCTACTGATGTATCAACTAGGCCAAAGCAGTAGAGGCAAGACAACCTTTATTCGGAACGGTTATAAGACAAATCCTCAAAGAAAAGCTCAAGCTTTCTGATAAGAAGGGAAGGCTGTTAGGATTCATAGGATAGCCCAAGGGAGGAAATCACATCCTAATCTGACCTGAGTAGAATACGCATGTGCTTGTTGGGGTGTCAAAAACGGACACACTCGCAATTGCAAGAAAGTAAATCGAAAATAAGAACGATGAACACCGAGATTTAACGTGGTTCAGTCAAATCTGACCTACATCCACGGTCGCACTAGCGCAAGACAATTCACTCATCGTTTTAGGGTTTATAATTACAGTGTATTTATAGTCAAGCCTACAACTTGGGCCAAAGGTCCATACAACAGTAAAGCCCAAATCAAGAGGCCCCTACCGAGGCGCTCGCGCTCTCGGACTCCCGCAAGCGTAGCGCACAAGGGGTCTCTGACAAATCAGACTCTCCAACTCAACAATCTCCCACTTGGAGGCTGATCACATCAACTGCACTCCAATGTAACTCTAGCAAAACCCAAAACTCCAACTCCTCCAAGTGCCGCTCATTCTCAATAATCAACCATGAAGGCCAGTTGAAGCTATGCATAGCTTCAACGTCTCTGTAGTAACTCTGTTAGTCAACATGTCTACAGGATTCTTTGACCCAGGGATCTTCCTTCAGTGACAAAGTGTCATCACTTATCAACCCTCTGATAAAGTGATACCTTAATTGGATGTGCTTTGTCTTCGCATGGAACACAGGATTCTTCGCGAGATGAATGACACTTTGACTGTCGTTGTAAAGGACACTGTCATATTGCTTCCTGCCCAACTCCTCAAAAAGGTTCTTTAACCAAATCATTTCCTTCCCTACTTCTGAAATAGCCATGTACTCTGCTTCTGTAGTTGAAAGTGCAACACTCTTCTGGAGTCGAGACATCCAACTAACTGTTGTGCCTCACAGTATGAAAACAAATCCTATGGTACTCTTCCTTATGTCCGAACAACCTCCCAAATCCGCATCAGAATAACCTTCCAAAACAACATTATTCTTGCTGCAACGTAATGATGTTTTGGAAGTACCTTTCAAGTAGCGGAACAACCATTTGACTGCTTCCTCCTTGGATTAGACATGAACCTGCTGATTACTCCCACTTCATGAGCAATGTCTGGTCTCGTGCATACCATTGCATACTTCAAGCTCCCAACTGCAGATGCATAAGGGACTCTAGCCATTGCTGCCTTGTCTTTATTCGTTTGAGGTGAGTGCTTCTTTGTGAGATTGAAGTGAGTCCCCAAAGGTGTACATCTGGTATTGGCATCCTGCATGCTGAACCTTTCTAACACTTTCCCAATATACTTCTCTTGGGATAATATTAGAGAGCCTTCAGATCTGTTCCTACTAATACTCATGCCCAAAATCTGCTTTGAGGCACCCAAATCCTTCATCTCGAACTCCTCTAACAAATGTTTCTTCAATCTCTTGATTTCATCCATACAACAACAATATGATATAGGATGAACCAAAGTATCTCAAGTAACAACAAGGGTCCATGGCACACTTCTTGTACCCATTCCTACTCATAAAATTATCAAACTTCAGATACCACTGCCTTGGCGTTTACTTTAGACCATACAGACTCTTGGTCAACTTACAGACCAAGTTCTCCTTCCCAGCTATCTGATAACCCTCTGGTTGTACCATGTAGATGTCCTCATCAAGATCACCATGCAAGAACGCTATCTTAACATCTAGCTGCTTTAAATGTAAGTCCTCTATAGTAACAATACTCAAAACAAGTCTAATGGTGGTCATCTTAACTACAGGAGAAAATATCTCATTATAGTCAATACCTCTTTTCTGCTGAAAACCCTTCACCACTAACCTTACTTTGTATCTCTTCCTGCCATCATGTTCTTCTTTGACCCTGAACAGCCACTTGTTCTACAAAGCCTTCTTTATTGCTCGTAAGGTAGTCAAGAACCAAGTATGATTCTTCTCAAGGGAGTTCATCTCCTCCTGCATGACTAACCCCTATTGAGTCGAATCATCCATATGTAGTGCCTTATGATAACACTGAGGCTCTCCATTGTCAGTCAACAGAAGGTAATTCGTTGATGGAGAGTATTTCTTAGGAGGCCTAATGGTTCTGCTGGATCTCCTCACTTCTGGTGTGACTGGAACTATCTCCTCACCTGTTCTGTCACCTGAGCTCTCACTGCTCCCAGCAAGGTATTTATCTGTGATATCTTCCAGCTCTGCCTTCTCCTTCTCCTTCTCTAGTGGTTTCTTTATGCCCTCAGCATCACCTGCAAACTTGTCCTTGTACATCGTACTTTCATTGAATATGACATCTCTATTTCTGATGATCTTTCTATTTTGATCATCCCAGAAACGATACCCCATATCATCTGCACCATAACCAATGAAAGTACAGTTCCTTGCTTTTGGATCAAGTTTGTCCCTGTCAGCATCTTTAATACGCACATAAGAAACACAACCAAAAACTTTGAAGTGAAAGAGAGTTATCTCCTTCCCTGGCCACTCCTCCTCAGGAATCTTGAACCCCATGGGAACCGAGGGTCCACGATTAATAAGGTATGCTGCTGTGCTCACTGAATCTGCCCAGAATGTCCTTGGGCTATCCCATGAATTCTAACAAGTGGTATCAGAGCCCATGGTTCATTAGGCTGGGATATGCAGGTTAAGGATCCCCTAATGCGTTGTGTTGCTGGTCCGCAAAGAGCACGAAAAGAGTTGATCAGGTGCGTAAGTGGCCTAGTTCAAGTATGCAGATAGAGAAGGCCCATTGATGGTGATATGGATGGACTCACACATATGGGGGAGATTGTTGAGGATATGTGTGAGTAGGCTTACCCACATCGACCATAAAGAAAAAGAAAGAGTAGAATATATATATAAATACAACCCATAACCCATTAGCTTAAGCTTTTGGGTTAAGAGTTAGGCCCAGTTCACATGTGTATTCTACTCAGGTCCGATTAGGACGTGGTTTCCTCTCTTGGGTTATCTCATTAATCCTAACAAAGTCCATAGACTGTAGCAAAACAGATTGATGTCCGAAAGATTGGGAAGAAGCTAACAAGTTTCTCAAAGAAATCAGCAGCAGTGTAGACTGCAGCAAAGGTGCCAAGATTGATGAAATGCTGGGCAAGCCTCATAAGGAAACAATGATCCAAAAGTTCAACAAGTAGAACAAACTCTCGATCAAGAGAAAGCCCAAAGCTTTGGCAAGGCTCATTCCATTTGGACAAACCAAGAGGTATAGGATAAATGCAAGTGGCTCAAGAACAAAAATTGGAATAGTTGATGGCATAACGGAGGCAGAAATCCATCAGCTGGTTCAAATTCGTAAAATGGAGGCCAACAAGAAAAAGAAGCCCACTAAACCCTATATATTGTTCAATGGAGTTTTAGAGATCAAAGACTCAACCCTTAAAACAAGAAGGCACAGAGAGACACAACATAACATGTCGAATTTGTGCATACTCCTGAAGTGGAGGCTAAACTGAAAAGGCTGGTTGACAAGCATGTTTGGGTAGCAACCTCAGAGATTTATGATTATCTCTTAAGGCCAATAGTCGGTAGAGCACAATCATTAGGAGATGATGATGATGGTGATGATGAATTCCTACAGCCAGAAGACCATGATAATGATGACATCATTGATGAGGTCGCTGAAAAAGGAATCAAGGAGTAATCAACAGGAGAACCATCTACTGCAAAAGAGCCAGTAGCAAAGTCACTTGCAGCTGAGTCTCCAGTAGTAGAGCCTACCTTATCAGAATCAGCAGTACAAGAGAAAGCAGCAGAGGGATCACCAACAAAGGAGGGCTTCCCAACAACATCATCAATCAAGGATGCAGCAGAGGCTACCACAGAAGAAACTACTGTAGACTATCAGCAGACCACTGAGCAAGCAGAGTTCACTCAAGTTACAGCACTTGATCTCACTCCCACACAGGTAGAGGAAATGGTCATAATGGAAGACGAATCAGCAAAAACAACCTCAATGCCAACAGAGGAGCAGACTACAACAAACAACACTTTCAAAGGTGTCACCCTTAATGAAATCAACAAACCTTTGATGAGCGACACTCCCTCTGGCCAGGAAAACATGAAAAATCAAGATGTATCCCTCTCCAATATGGTTGGAGTTTTCACTCCCCCTCTTCATTTGGAATAGTGCAGACTAGGAAAAATTCACTATCAGTAGGTTTTCCTCAAGGCCTACCCTACAGTGATATATCTAACATTCAGATGAAACCCAAGGCTATAGCTAGGAGTTTGAGGCAAGCCCTTGCAGACGTCAGAATGACACTAATTCATGAAAGACCATCTTCTACTACAAGAACTGTAGCCGGAATTGAACCTTCTACACATCAATAGTCATCTCCATCAGACACTGTTATGGAATATAGACTCAGGCAACTGGATCAGGGAATCTACAACATGCATCAGTGGACAAAGGATGCATTCAAGGAACTTCTTAGTACACTAGAACCAGTTGTAAATGAACTGGAAACTGAGAAGACTGCTAGGGAAAGGAGTTTTGAAGACTTCCATGCATCCCTGTCCAATATGGTTAAAAGTATCAAAGATCAAATACAGAGGGCCAATTCCCTAAATCTTCAGCAGTACAAGCTCAACTCCTCAAATCCAAACAAGTTAAGGGGAAAACACTTAGTTGACCTTTGTAAACTATAAGCATCTTTGAAGACCACCCAACAGCAGCGTAAGGAGTACATTCACAACAACGGCACAAGGCTTGACTTGTTGGAAAACAAGGTTCAACTTGAAACTGTCAAAGCCACAATTACTCAGCAGACAACAACTTCTGAACTAAAAGTCCTTAGAACTGTAATAAAAGCCCTTATATCTACAATCATTGCTAACAAAAAAGGAGAGAAGGTAGCAGAGAAAGGGAAAGAGGCATCAAGGCTTGTTGGAGAGAAGGCAACAGAGAAAACTGCAACAAAGCCATCTATAGACGAGCTCAAAAGAAAATCAACAGCAGCAGCAGAGAGAGAAAGGGCTCCAAAGGCCTCAAGCCATAGAACTCAGGGAAAGAAAACCCTACAAGAGAGGCTATCAGAGTACATATCTCAAAGGGAGAAGCCCCACGGGGAGAAAAAAAAAGCATCACAGAAAAAAAAGTATAGCAAAGACAATGAGCGTCACATGTAGAAGTTATGCACCGCATATTAGTCTAAGAAATTAGATTAAGTTTTTCTTTTTATCAAACGATGTAATTAGAGAGTTAGCTTGTTCTTTACTTAGAAGTTTTGTTAGTATCAATTTAGGGAGAGATTGATAGAAATGTGCAATCCCTCCGGTTGTATAGAAATTGATGAACTAAACTTAGAACTATTAGCTATGATGTTGTTAGTGTGCTTAGGCTAGAAATTAGGTAGATATCTCCAGTCTAGGTCACATGCTGAAGAGCAGATGCCCATAGATAGAGAGCATTATGGAAAACCAGATACACACTACTATAGAAGATTTCGACTAAGCAGTTAAGACATGCATGTGTAACAAAAGCCATGAAAATGCATCAGGATATGGGATTGATCTTGCAGAAAAAGACTTATACAGCAATGCATGGATTACATCAGATGTGGGTACAAATGAGGTCTCAACGGTACTGAGTTACAGCAGATTTGAGTGCAGTAGAGATGGTTGCAAAGGTTGGGGACAAGTTTGAGGATCAATCAAATCGAAGATTTATGGTTCAAATTGATAGTACGAGGATCTGAAAAAGGTGAGCTGTCAGCATTTTCTTATCCCTAAGAAAAGACAACACATCGAAAGAAACACGAATAATGTAAAATAAGAAACTTGAAAAATCTAAATAAACAAGTGTCATAAGAGACATTTCTGCAAGCTATTTCACCATCCTCCATTGCCACATTACATGAAGCTGTCCTAGTATTTCTAGACAATCTCTTAACAAGGCATCACTTACAAGCCCACAATGATCATGAGGATCATATCAACACTCTCATAACATCAAGAATAAAAGTTCAACTCAAAAAAGACAACCAGCTATAAGCATTCATATACTAACCACCTTCTTATCCGAACCAAGTATACATCGTATCTCATTTCAATATTAGGGTAGGACAAAGAATTAGAAAAAATAGGGGAAAGGAGGTTGGTTATTTGGTTTGTGAAGGTAGGGTTCAAGAGTAGGAATATTTTACGAGTATAAGATAATCGATCCATACATCCATCCCTACTTTCACTGCATGGGTAATGCTTTGTGTATCTTCTCTTATGTATTCCATATCCATTAATGGTGGCACTCATGGGTTCTTTCCTGGTAAAAGGGGCTTATGACAAGGTGATCCCATTTCTCCTTACTTAGTTATTATTGTGATGGAATATCTAACATGATCCCTTAAGAGAATGTCCAGTGATCCTTTCTTTAGATTTCACCCAAGATGTAAGAAGTTAGGGATTATGCATATCTCTTTTGTGGATGACCTCATGGTTGTATTCAAAACTGATATCAGGTATGCTGGACTAGTTAAAGCTTGCCTAAATGACTTTGTTGAAGCTTCAGGACTGAGCATTAGCCTATAAAAATGTATGATGTTTTATGCTGGTCCTAATGAGGAAATAAAGAGGGTTCTGGTAACTGAAAAGGGAATTGTGTTGGGTACTCTTCCTCTGAAATATTTAGGTGTCCCCCTCACTTCTAAGAGGGTGAATATAAAATAATTCTCACCTCTTGGTGATAAGATCACTAAGCGTATTATGGTATCTGAAGCTCGTTTATTGTCTTTTGCAAGACGCCTACAGCTGGTATCAAATATTCTTGAAAGTATTCGTGTATATTGAAGTCATATTTTTCTCTTGTCTAGAGGAGTTATTGAAGAAGTGGAGAAGCGTTGTAGATCCTACTTGTGGTTTGGTCTGGCTAGGGGAAAATATCTTGCTCCTGTAGCATGATCTGATCTTTGTTGTTCCAAGCTAGAAGGAGGGTTTAGTATTAAAGATCTAAATGCATGGAGCATTGCTTTCTTCAATAAACTGATATAGGCCATTGAACTCAAGGAAAATAGACTTTGGATCCTATGGGTTCATGAATATTACTTGAAAGTCATTGATATATGAAGGGTGAATGCTAAATCAACTGATTCTTAGGGCTAGAAGGTTGTGATTAAGGCAAGGGATAAACTCATAGAAGCGAATATACATTGACACGGGCTAGCTATTTTGGGGTCCGGCCCGATACAAAGCCTAACTCTAAAAGGCCCAAAAGCTAGCAATGTTCCGTATTCTTCTCCACTCTTCTCCAAGGGTGTAGATATTTAAGGTTTGATAGGGTTTCCTAGATGATTCTAGAACTCTCCTGTAAACCTTAGGGTTAGGAAGTCTCTAGACCTCGGTTTCTAGATTCTTCCATAGAAGTGTATACAAGGAAGGGTTGGCTCAATTATCAAACCATCCTTCGGGATTTTCAACATCCTCATGAGCATTATAAACACGAGAACAATACAAACACCCAAGTTTTCCAAACACAAACGTGTCATTCTCATCTTTGTTAGCGTTCTCATTAGTCTTGAGCGTAAGTCTCAAGGAGGAAAGGCTAAACTTAGACACGAGGCAAGGGTGTCTAGGTGCCGCACGGTCTTGGAAACAATAAGCCCGTGACAAGTGGTATCAGAGCAACGATCCAACTTCGCGGAAGTGGTATCCTGACAAGGTTCCAACTTCGTGGAAGAAGTATCGGAGCTAAAGGTTGCGTGTGGGAAAGGTTACGCTCGAGGAAAGATGGCAAGCGATCTTACTCACGCTGGCGACGTTGAGCAAGATAAGCGGGGTAGGAAGAAGAGGTCGAAGTCCGTAAAGAAAACCATGTCGAGGAAAGACATAGACGACTTGGAGATGCGACTTGATACTCAACGGAAGACATGGGCAGAGCTTGCGATTGCCGATGGGCAAGACAAGTTTCACGATCTTGATGCTCAACGGGAGGAGCATGACTTTGTTTCTAAAGTTTTGAAAAGTTTCTAAAGTTTCTATTACTTAATCTATATCAGGATTAGTGTTTAGTGCCCCTCTCTCTCTTTCTCTCTCTATATAATATATAATGTTAAAGCAGTATAGAATATTCATTGATTCACATAAACCGAACCTAGACATGATAAACTAAAACATACATGATAACGTAATATCCCTAAAGCAGAACTCCTGTTTAGCATGACTGTATAAGCTCATCTATTTGTAGTAGTAATAATATACTTGATGACACTCAATGCCTAATTGTTATTGTAAAGTATGTCAAGTTCTACAAAAACACATATTTAATATGAAAATTAAATGGATTATTTTAAAGAAAACAATCATCATCATAGTTTAATTCAAGAAGATAAAAGAACTAGTATAAACATAAGTTGTACTATCACTAACCAATAAATGGTGCGATATTGTTCGTACATTAAAAGAAAAACGTTAGAAGATACTTTAAAAATACACTTGTATAAGAGGTCCCATGGTCTAGCGGTTAGGACATTGGACTCTGAATCCAGTAACCCGAGTTCAAATCTCGGTGGGACCTTTATTTGTTTTTATCTCTCCAATATTTTCCTCTGCTTTCTCAGCTTTCAAAATCCCCAATTTGGTTCCAAAAACCCTAAAAGTGCGAATCGACCATTTTCGCATCCCCTTTCCTTTGCCTATGCGGATTTGCGATTTGGTCGCCAATATGAGAATGTGATTTTTTTCACATTGGTCATTGTGATTATACTTGGTTCTCATCATTGCCGTGATGGTGATGATTATGCGGACGGACTGTTCACTTTGATCTTGGTTAGCAGTTATTATTGTGATCTGTCTTTGTTAATAGCAAGAATTACATGTTATTGAGTGGTTATGAGCCTTTAGCTTTGATTTCGTTCGCCTTGATTGATTTAAGGAGAGTCACGGGATCCTCGGATTCCTGCATTGTGCCATTTCGACGTTTCAGCTGTTAATTTTCGAATGATGTCTGCTCTTCGTCGTTGTTGTTCGATGATATAAGTGTTACACTTGCAATTTTATGTTTGGTAGTATTATGGAAGTTGGTGCACCAGGTGTAAACTTCATAGCATGGAGGCTTGACCTTGATCATGTACTCGATATTTTCCATGATTGATACGTATTTTATTTCTTCTAAATTTTATAGCACAGAGGCCGAGTCCAATAATTGATTAGAGTATAGGGACGAATGGTGCATGACTTATATGGTGTCGATGATATAAAAAACAAGTGCAGTTTACGATATGGCTATAGTGATGGAGTGTAAGTTGCGATTGAATGTTCTGGGATTTCAGCTTCCTTAGGGACACCAGACACATGAAGCTGTAACTGAACTCAGAAATCTATATGGTGGTGGACTTAGATTACCAAGTTTGAAACCAACTATGGCGTGCTGAAACAAGGTCCGAAAGACATTCTTCTCATTTTTATCATACTTCATCTTAGTGATCTTTGGTCTCACATTTCCAGATATATATTACCTTCTCTACAGTATTGGACTGTTTCTGCCGAAATTGGCTATTCCTGGTGAACTTGCTTTTGATTGTAAGTCGTAACAGTATGCTGACAATGTGAAGGAGAACATACTCTATGGTTGCAGAGTCAGTCGTGAATTCATTGAAAGATCATCACATTCAATGGCGGATGAAGGATGATAACATTTCCGGCATATTCTCACAGTGAGCTTCCTTCTCCTAATTATAGGAAACTTCACTTTTTTCTATCCCACCGCTGAAGTTTCCTTATAGCAAAAAAGTAGCACTAATTGAATGTCTTACATTTAGTGTCCGGGGAAAGCAGACTCTAAATAAAGAAAAAATGATGCTAAACTAGCTGACGCATTTGTTTCCCTCCTTGCTTAATTCAAGGGGACTGAGACTCTGAGTGTGCACAGCGGCAATCATATATAAATTCGAGTTGTCTATAAATTGCTCATTTAGATAATCTGTTATATTTACTCATTAATTCAATTTTTTTCTTGCAACGAACTCAAGCATTTATCTTGGTTTAAAGTTACGGAGTGCAGTGTAATCTTACCATGAGGTGGTCTTTCTTGTTAGAGGGAAAGCATGTTATCTGAGTCAAATCGAGCGATTAGAGTTGATTAATGCAGCATATCTGATTTGTTAGGGACTTAGTGTTCCATGACTGAAGGTGTTGGGATTTGATAGACTTTCCTACTTTGGTTAAACCTATGAGTAAATAATTCACCTACAAATGGAGACATCCTACCTATACCTGTAACCCTAACATATCACAATCCCTTTTTACTGTTTTTAACGTAGAAAGCTCCTCCAAAACAAATGAGAAAAGACTAGGTAGGTGGCTGAACTGGGAGTCTACTAAAAACATCTACAATACTCACACCATATATATAAACAAAGAAGAGGATGATGCCTCTTTTCCGTAACAAAGTTATCCACACCTATGGTTTATAACAAGCAACAAATAGCAACTGCTACAAGAGAAGCTCAGCGTTTTCCTATAAGTAGGTTCTCAATGTTATGTTATGTTTTTTTATTCTTTTAAGAATATGGTGAATTTCATTATCCGAACAGTATTTCAAAAATCATTACAACTTCAAAAAGCCGTCGGGACATATCGGCTAGTTGATGGGATATGTCCCTCCTCTTAGAAGGCATGACCATCCTCTAGGCATGAAAACATCTCACTAACTAACGACAAAACAAAAACTAACTAAACTAGTTAGCTATCATTCTCAACACAACACAGAAGGGGAGGAAATGTTAATATTTGCAAGCCACAGACATGTAAAAATGGCCACATACGACCCAAAAATAATGCCATTACGCGGAAAAAAATAAATGGCCACATCACGCCAAAAACTAGCGGTGACCGGCCAATGATAACCTAAACCTTCAGTCCAGCGCACAGCAACTATCCCTGCAGTCGTCCAGCCCAAAACAAAACGTCACACAGCAATCCAGGCCCCTTGGACCTAAACCAACCAGCCCACAGCAATCCAGGCCCAATCGATCCCCATCTGGACCAACAACTTAAACCAACCCTAAAATAGAACAATCAGCTCTATTGATGCACCCAGAAATAAGAAAACCAAGTTATCGCTTCAGAAATAAGAATCTGCACCAGAACTACGCAACCAGCACTTCCAGATCATGAACTCTCAATGTTATAAGGATTTTCTTTTTGGTCAATCAAATAACCCGCAAACCCGGAAGATCTTTTAAATCAGCTTTCGTCGACAGACTCACCATCACAAAGTAGCTTCGTACTCATCAGGTTTTGATCTCTTGACCTCTCCTCTTCTTGGAGGAGTTGGTTAAGCGGTTTACCATGTGGGGGATGATCCCGCTTCAATGTTGTATGTTTTTCAAAAGGAAATCCCGAAGGATTTCCCTTTGGTCCATCGAATGTTATATGTTTTGTGCTCCATCATCCCAAAAAGCTAAGGCGAAAAGCGAGCACAGAGGCAAGTAAGAAACTTAGTTCTTGGCACTTATATTTGCATTTAGAGTGCTCCAACCAAGTTAAAGTATGGTGTGTACAAGTAAAGTCAATGTAAAGGAATATATCCAGTGCAGAGTGCAGGGAGGACAAAATATATGTATCCTTATCCTTGTTATATACTTACAACAAAGAAGTTGTTTCTTAATGACCTCAGGAGATGTCAAATCTCAGTCCTCATGGTGTATATAAGTGAGTGCTAAAAACATTCAAAGTGCAAATGAAGTTACACCGGTAGACTCAAACTTATTCATAAAGGCTCGATGTGAGAAGATAACAGTGGTTCTTTTTTGTGTGGATGATTTTACATAATATGAACAATATTTATCAAATCGATTACATATGAAAGAGCATGAAGAGTCGAAACATTCACTCGATCGGGAAATAGATTGAACCAACGAAGACATGCTCGTCTGTCAACATTCAGTTGTCTTGATAGTACGATACCTTCAACGATTCGTATTGGTCTCTTGGATGTTGTAAGAAACCATGGGATCAGGACACATCTTGATCCAGACTTTATCTTCATCTACAAAAAGAACGATACTTTAATATTTTATACTTCTTGAATATAAGAATATAGTTATCAATATCGTACAATACGTGTCATGTATCGTACGATACGATTCGATACACATGGTAACTGATACGTATCGTTAGCGTATCGGTTATGTCGATTCTTATCGTTAACGTATCGATCGTGTCGATACGTATTTATGCGTATCATACGGATGATACACATCAATAAGAAGATCTATGTGAAAAATTACAATTTAAAAGAAAAAAAAAAGAATTATCACTTAACTAAAGAAAATACTCATTGTTTCCTTTGAGAAGATGGAAAAACTAAGTAAATAGCCCCAAGTTAACGAGGAGGTAGAGATCAAAGATCCAGTTCTGGTATCATTATTTAGTCGCGTTGCTCTTACTTGCCATTTGATATAATTATTGCCCTTTTATAGTTCAATTAAGCAAACATCATGTTTCATTGTAAGAAATACTGGTGTTACTTAGCAAGTCTTATGAAATAATAAATTGAAAATATTTATTTCTTATCATAAAATCAGTTATGATATATTTTTTTTGTATTATTATCAGAGGTTATCGAATCTTACGATACGATATGATATTCGATACACAAAAATAGGACTCCGATACACGATACATATCTCGATTTGACAACTACGTATAAGAATCACAAATTTTTCTTTATAATTTGACCAGTCATATGTTTCGTATTTAGGTATAGTCTATTGGTTTCCTACATAGTGGAGAAGAATATGAGCGATTACCTCAATAGTTGTATCATTGGTCTATGGTGAATGAGTTCTTCTGCGATTATGTTTCTCCTCTACAAACAACTCTGTTATCGTCAAATGTAGACCTGCATAAAGATCTTTAGAAATCTCATATTGTCTGAAGCCTCCATTTTCAATTGTTTGATAGTTTGTTAGTGTAGCTTCCCGTCCCAATTTTGTTTTACGGTTCTTCATCGCTTTCTTGTAATCATCGTGGGCATAAAGCTCATCCAGTTTATCCAAAGAAATACGACGATGAAGAAGTAAAACACATGTGTTTTTAACAATCTATCTCAATGTAATTCAATCCCAAATAATCCTCGTTTGTATCCAATATTTCTATCTTTGATCTCACGCTGAAAGTCCGATCCAGTGCATAAATCCTTATCACCAATTGGGTGAATAACTCCATCAGTAACCTCACCGAAAATGTTTTATCTTGTCTACCGTACTAGATGATTTCTCTTATTGTTAGATCAGATAAGTCCGTTCGTTTTGTATTATTATAGCGACTTTGAAAATTTTCACCTTTGTGATAAACAAGG
Organism: Drosera capensis; assembly: GCA_001925005.1. NCBI lineage: Eukaryota > Viridiplantae > Streptophyta > Magnoliopsida > Caryophyllales > Droseraceae > Drosera > Drosera capensis. The sequence goes on along the minus strand of LIEC01011443.1, from coordinate 14,976 downwards.
ATTGATTTTCATGAAGAAGAAGTTCATGAAAAGTGATAAGTAATTTATGGGTAATGAATTATGGGATGAAGGTAAAAGATAGATGAGAAAAGGGTTTGTATAGATGATAGAGGTTGAATAGTAGATGATGAATGATAAATTTTTCAATGATAGATGAACTAGATGGTTTCTCCATCGAACTAGATGATTTCTCTCATTGTTAGATCTGATAAGTTCGTTCGTTTTGTATTATTATAGTGAGTTCAAAAATTTTCACCTTTATGATAAACGAGTATTGATTTTCATGAAGAAGTTCATGAAAAGTGATAATAATTTGTGGATGGTGAATTATGGGATGAAGATAGAGATGGATGAGAAAAGGGTTCATATAGATGATAGAGGTTGAATGGTAGATGATGAATGATAAAGTTTTCAATGATCAATGAACCACCTTTAATGAACCATGATGGGACAATACGATGAGTTTTTGATAAAAGCTGAACCTTACATTACCCATGTGATAATAAAAGCTGACAACAAGTCTAAATACATGATGGGATGATTCATGATGAATGACCATGTGAGATTGTCCTTATGCATGACCTAACAATGATATGAACCCTTACATAAAGAATACAAGCATAATGAGAAGGCACAACCATAAGCATATGTGCTTGGTTCAATGTGATATGACGATTTAGTATGATATGAACCCTTACATTAAGTGTTTTGCAGTGATGGGACGATTCATGATAAGGATTCATTTTTATAAAGTTATCCTTGGTTCAGTGTGATATGAAAAACATATGCATAAAAAATCAAATGAAAAACAACCAAAAGCATAAAGTCGTCCTTGGCTCGGTGTGATATGAAAACATTTCCATAAAGAGTCAAATGAAAAATAACATTACTATAAAACTACCCTTGGTTCTGATTCATGATGAGTGGTTAGAGAGAAGAATCATCACAATCACATGCATGATGAATGACCATGATATGAAAAACATTTCCATAAAGAGTCAAATGAAAAATAACATTACTATAAAGCTACCCTTGGTTCTGATTCATCATGAGTAGTTAGAGAGAAGAATCATCACAATCACATGCATGATGAATGACCATGTTTTGACTATGTATACTTTGGTTAGAGTGCAAGCAACTGATTCAAGATGACATAACGATTCAGTGTAATAAAGGAGTAGGTGGCAGATGACTAAAGGGTAGAAAGTCTTATAGTAAGTACAACTTTAATAAAAGTTTACAGTGATGGGTCGACTCCTGATAAAAATTGATTTTTATAAAGTTATTCTTGGTTTAACGTGATATAACATTTATTTCATGACTGACTTGGTTCAAATGTCCTTGGTTTGGAAGGGATTAGGATTTGATGAGGGGTAAATTAATTTACTTTTTTTTCTCTTCCCCCATAGCCTATAGATTGCAATGATCGACTTGACAGCCCCTGCCCCTTCTTTATTTCCTTGGAATTAAGATTTGAAATGAATGTGATGCAACATAGTCCTTTTGAAATGATGAATAGATTCCCCACCCATTCTATGCATATGTATTTTTTTGATTATTGTTTAGATATTGTCATTTTTATCAAAAGTCCGAACTGATGGTAGTAGTCCTATTATATTATAATGTATATCAACACTCCCCATCATACAAAAATCCACTTGGGCTTTACTAGGCATTATAGTAGCCCAACACAAACCAAGTGTCACACAAACACCACAAACACAAACACATAACAAGAGAGAGTTACAGGGTTCGAACCCGTGTCCTCACTGTCACACCTGCTCTGATAGCTTATCGAAAAACTAACTCTACCAATAGTCTGAATTAACGATAGTAGGTCCATTATATTAGATTGTATATCAACAGATAGCTGCTATCCATGATGTTTATTTGTTATCTTCTTCGTGTTTAACAGCTCCACAAGCATAGTGGATGAAATTTGTTTGACAACTTCAAGGCTACAATACAAATTGATGCTTACGAATTGATGATAGTTGTTTGACTGTGTTAATGCCACAAACATAGTGGATGACAATTGTTTCACAGAGTAAAAAAGCGTTCATTGTAATAAAAGTTCTTCCTATATATGATTCTTAACGAATTGGACTCCTCACTCACTTTACTACTCTATTCTTCCTTACTCACTTTATCAAAGTCTCACATAATATGCAAGAAGTTAAGCGGGAACTATGTCAATGGACTAAAGACAAGGTATCTTCCAACCCTAATGACTTACGTATCTTAAGACATTGGATCCATTCACTTGGAGTTATCATTGTTTAAGACCGCTACAGCATATTGGCATCCTCCATATCGTGTCTTTCGTTTTGTTGAGTAGGAGTTATGTCCCCTGTTGGAGGAATTCAAAGCCATAGTTGATCGAAACTATGAGAAGTGACTTATTGCCCCTTTTTTAGTCAACAAAGATGTAATGGTTCATAAGATGACTGGCCTAGACCTAAATGAGACATGTGAGTCTTTGTTTGATGAGAACGGTTTGATAAGTATCGAATGTGTAACTCCACGAAAATTTTTTAGTTTAGCTCGCAAGTGACGTCACTGTCGCTACAGACAGAAGTACATATAAAGACAAATTATGATAGGGTTTATATAAAAGAAAATAAGAGAATGTGAAACAAAATTCAATTATATGATACAAACCCAAATTCGTAAACGTAAGATCTGGTTGTCAGACGCTAAAATCCCAAATGTAGATTATTATACAAATACTAGAATTTCAAATTCAAGTAGTAGAAAAGTATGAGAAGTCATCTATTAATCCTATATTTGGCCTTAAGACCTAAATACTATAGAATGTCATATTTATTACACAAGAAACCACTATCTGCACGCGGCTATTCCGAGGCCTCACCATCTTCACTAGAACCTAATGAAAAGAAAAGAAACAAAAGAAAGAAGAAACCCGTAAGCAAAGGACGCCTCACCATCTTCACCAGAACCTAATGAAAAGAAAAGAAACAAAAGAAAGAAGAAACCCGTAAGCAAAGGACGGTCAGTAAATGGGTACTATCATTGATGGGACGCCATATTACTGTGATACGTACGCGTTTCATAGTTTTATGTCGACAATATATTAAAACCCTTTTATTAAATTGAATTCAAATTTATGGTCCTTTATGTCACAGTTGCTCTATCCACTTACTTACTTCACTTATTCCCAATGTTTGTGGTACCAATTCTGATCAATCTCATCACAGTACAAAAATATTATAATAACTGACCCAACAACACGATGGGGATTCCTTCTACCTCTCCTCTGCGACCCACGACGGCCGTGTTGTTTATTGGCTCTCTACAAACAATTGCCTATTAGCCGAATTATCGGGATAGCTAAACCTTATCGATTTCTCATATCCCTGCAAACAATTGCCCAACAACCCCTATTGGCTCCTTGCAAACAACTGTCTAGTAGCCGAGTTTTCAAGGTTAGTTAACCTTGCCGCAATCTCAAGTCCTTACAAGCAATTGCCTAGCAATCTCGACGATCGTGCCGTTATGCACGCGAGGGAAGAAAGATACTCTTTCTCCTCCCTAACCAGTAACCCGCATATGTAGGTTAAGATGAAATCGACTCAAATTGGACTCAACACTCAAGGGAGACGCTATACTCACAGTTGACTCGACATCATTAATCAGGACTAAGTTCGTATTTCGGGTGGGATCTTGTCCTAAATAGTTATTAATTTCTTGTAAAACGATTTATAATGTTAAGTTCTACCATGATTATTTTAATGGTAAGGCCAGTTCATCTCAAGTCAAATGATTAAATCAAATCTTATAACTGTAATGGGGGAACTCAAAAGGTGTAGTTATTAAGACTAATGATAATGAATATAAAATGATGATAAATTTAAAATTTGATAATTAAAACTTAGCAAGGATCACATATGGTCATTCATAATATATGAAATAACTCATAGACAATTTATATAATATTGTGAATAATTCTATGTGGATAGAGTTCTAGGAAACTCTAGACACGCAATTCCTTTTTATATTCTAGTGTAGTCCAATGTGAGCATTAAGACATTGTCAAGAATAGATATTCTTAGGTAATTCACATGATTGGAAATTAATCCTAATAATATAATCATTGGGTTAAGCTTATAAATTCTTCTTAAGATTTTTATATCTTAATGAATGAATTAATTAAGATATAATCACAAGGAAATAACACTAGCAAAAATATAATCTTCTTAGGAGGTGTCTCAAAAGATAATAAAGAGTGGTTGGTTGCTATAATGGGAATGGAAGTTGGTGTTATGCCAGTAAGATACTTAGGGGTCTCTTTTGCTTCGAGAAAGCTTTTCTATCAATTATATTATCTCCTTATTGAAAAGATGACTCCAAGAATAATCTCTTGGTCAGCGCGTCTATTAAGCTATGCTGAAATGGTCCAGCTAATAAAGCTTGTGTTTTTTACTGTGCATCTTTATTGATGCCAAATTAAAGCCATTTGTCCTGGAGTGGAGTGGCTTTGAATTGAAGGAAGTTGCTTGTTGCATGGAGTGATGTGTGTAAACCTATGAGGAAGGGTGGTCTTGGGATCATGAAGTTCAAGGAGTGGAATATGGCCTTGCTTTTTAAACTGGTGTGGGATATCTCTTTAAACAAGAAGAGGTTATGGATTCGATGGATTAATGCGTATTATTTGAGGAGGACTGACATATGAACTGTTCAGGCTGTGTATGTAATGGTTTATCCATTCTGAGAGAAATTTCTATAACATTTGTAGAATGTGTGTATGTAATTTTCCATACAAACTTAGGTTTTTAATGGTTAGGCAGGGAGCTAAGGGATATGGATTATGTTGACTCATCCCCTCCATAGCTTTGTAAATAAACTTATTATTTTCAATGGTAAAAAAAAAAAACTAAACTGTCCAGGCTGCGGATGGGGTATCTTGGGTTTGCAAGGAAATTTTAAAGTCTAGAGATGGTCTGGTTGGTCTGATTGATGCCTCTCAGGGAGTAACACCATGGATAACTGATATTAAAGGGTCAGATATTGTACGAAATGGATATCAGGCCTTGGTGAGTGTTTATCCCAAGCTACTTGGATGAAAATTATGTTGTTTTAAGGATGTTCTTTCCCGTCATGGATTTATAATGTGGTTAGCTCTCTTGGACAGATTGAGAACTAAAGCCAGGTTGCTCAAAATGAAACTCATAACTGATGATATGTGTGAGTTGTGTTGTCCTGGTTCTGAGTGCAGGGACCATATTTTTCTTCATTGCACTTGTACTAAAGATGTATTTAGTATACTCTGGTCTGCATTGAAAATTCAGCATCTTCATGATCCTTCTTGGGTTATATGGATCAGATGGTGCCTTAGAATTTCTATAGGCAATACTCAATTAGCAAAGCAGAGCTCAGCCTTATTGTTGGAGTCATTTATGATTTATGGGCAGAAAGAAATCGCTGTGTGTTCAGAAGAGAGCTTCATAGACTTGAAGCTTTGGCTAGAAAGCTGTTGCAGTCCAGTATTGCACTAGATAGGGCAGTTGAAGAAGAAGACTGAAGTATAAAGGAAGCGGTTCTGTTTTGCTCGTGGACTGAATGAGATTGTGCTTTTCTGGTGTGATAGAGGTGCTTGGTTTATGATTATGGTCCCAATTGATGCATTTATAAACCTCTTGGTTTTTGTGGAATTAAAAACCTTATGCTTGCTTGCGGGAAAAAAAATCATAAATTGTGGCATTTCTCCTACCTTGAATAAACACCTATCAAATCCGAGGTTGCTACTAAGATATCAAAAGAGTTCAATTCTTGCATTCATGAAACATAACAAACCCTAGTTTTCTACTCTATGATAAAATCATGAATCATATAACATTCACATGAGAAACAATCACAATGCACATATTCTTCATCCACTACAATAAAATCAGAATTGCCTCTTCATTTCATAGGCATGAATTCATTCATCCTCACTAACACAATCTACACGATCATATTGAAACGACACAATCAAGACAAACGAAAAGAACGATCAAACCATCATCGAATAAATCCAAAGGCTCAAATCCGCTGTCTTTGATCATAATCCCATCGGTCAGAAAACAAAAGAAACAACTCTGGAATTACCACAAAAAATGAAATTTTGAGAATTATGAATGAACCTAAACCTAAAAATGAGAGAAAAGCTAATGAAAGTAATTATAAAAGCTTCTGAAATATGGATATTTGTATAGGCTTAACACACATTCAAAACCCACGAAAATTGGACAAAAATAACAATTTCAGTCGGGCCATTTTCACGGGGCAAGTAGGCCATAAAAATGCATCTTTCAGTTTTCATGAATTCAGCTCCACTTCAACCATACATGATACTTGCATAATAGAATCATCAAATACATCATAAAATTGTGCACAACCATCTTGTTTGTCATGAAAATCAACTCCTAACTCCTCTTCGATTGATTTCGACAAATTAAGCTCCAAAATAGCTCACCTATAATGAAAACACAAACAAAAAGCAGTATCGACGATAAAAACATAAAAGACACTAGAATGAATAGAAATAACAATAAAAGGGATAAAAACAAAGGGAATTAACCTAGGAAGATGTGCATAAATAAGCTTTCAACAGATTTCATTTTGTATACAATGCCACAAATTCTGTTGTGAATTGTGACGGGTGACAAGTATTTGCATCGTGATAAATATATGCTGATTCACAACTCTATTGCAACTGTCGCTTGTTTTCCCCGTTGCTGCTGTTTCCCGATGACCCGACGTTCAACCATGAAGAATTGATCAAGCCATTTTGAATTGTGTTATCATCTCATCTGACCGTGTCGGTCCTTTTTATATCTTTGATGAGAAGGATAAATTTGAAGTCCTGAGTTCAACATTAGCAAAACTGAATAAATTGTGTGATATCGATGTGTTAACCAGTGTTACTTTGATCTTTTCATGTTTGATTTCCATGAATGTTAACATCTGGTGGAAATTTTCACTTGGACTGATTATTCATACAGTTATTCAAATGAAGTGATTTTCTGTAGCACCAGCTGAGACGAATCCTTCATCCAGAATTCCTGAGGTACAAGCGACTTTACAACGCGATCCAAGCTTTCTGCGCTGAGTTAATTCTATGCCGACTGGTGCACTTTTCTTATCAGTATCGTTTTTGATCTGACCATGATAAAATCATATACAAAGTTACTTTTAATGCAAGATTTTGAAATTTGTGTGACATAGATGTCGGCTCTGCACTAGGGATTGATACTTATAAATGTATGGTTCTTGCGACCTCAGGTGTTGCTATGCTTTAGCTGAATAAATCGGCTCATGAATGGAGCTATTTGTAGATGGGACAGAGGTTCAGACAAGAAATCATTCCCTGTTCCTTTACTATCCTGTTCAAGGTACTAAAGTCTATTTTTACCTTCAGGCAATATGTTAATATCATGCAGCTCCTGATTATTACAATGATGAACCTTTTTGCTGTTCAATCTGTGATCAATAGTTGGTCAAATAATTACCAAGCTGGATGGGCAAGCTCTGTCAGAACTTATTTTGTATTGAAAGCCACGTATTCTATCGTGAAGTGTCCTGACTCACATTTCTATTACTGCTGCGTCTTTTCTCGCTTGCTGCTGTTTTCGGATGACCGAATCTCCGACCATAAAGAATTGATCAAGTCATCTGGCATTGTGGTAGCCTCTGACCATGTTGGTCCTTATTCTATCGTTGTTGAGAAGGATGAATTCAAGGTTCAGGATGTAGCGCATTTGTAGCAGTGAATCTTGATTCTTGTTTGATCTTGTTAAATTTACTTGCAAGACAATATTTGGTGGAAATTTTCACTTAATTTGACTGCTTATTTACAGTTGATTCAAATGAAGCGAACTACCTAGGCGCCAGCTGAGACAAATTCTTATCCTGAGGTACACACAACTTATAATACAACATCCCTGCTCCCTGTGATCGTTAATCTAAGCTGATTACACAACTTCTTTATCAGTGTTCAACTTCTTTATCATTTGCACAGTTATTTTTTGTTCCAATTTTTATTTCTTATGTGAATTAGATTATGGACATGGCTCTTCATTAGGATTGATAATATGGACAGATAATCGCCCTGACAGTATTATCTTTATCAAGATGTGAGAATGGTTTTCACGGAACTTTCTCGTTGAAAAAGTGCCCTCTAAATCCCTGTTGGCTGTTGCAAGATCAGTTTTATCTACTCTGCGCTGATTGTCTTGAAAGCTCTAAACTCATGATGAATGGAGTTACTTGCAAAAACTAAACAGTGATTGCTCCGGAAATAACAAAAGATCTAGCGGTTCCATTTGCAGATCGAATTTCGCTTCCACGGCAGATCTGGGAATGAAACATCTACAATAACGAATTGAAGCCAAAGATCCAATGTTTTGGATGTATATTTAGCTATACAGTATCTGACAACTACTTCTGGAACTTCTCTCCCCAAGCTGCTTCGATAAATCGAAGATCGTTGCTTATCATATGTCTTAAATTGTTCCGTAAAAATATCTACTGCTGATTGCAAGAAAGAAGCAAAACCAGATGATGAGCCACGCTACAATATCAATCTAAGCAGCAGACATGGTAGAAAGACGGCTAGGAGTAGGCTGAAAAAACCGCCACCGCCAGCTAACACGCTTCCTAGGCGGCGACAGCGCCCTCATCAGAATCTCCCTACTCGCTTCCTGCGCCCTCATCTTCTGATTCAGCTGATAATATTGAACCATATAACCACCACCACCAGTGCCGGAACTCGGGTGAACCCTGTTGGCCGACGACCACGCACCACTTCGGCGACTGTTAGCCTTGGCTAAAGCACCGCCCCCCGCCGGTGGCTTCCCTATGGCTCTTAGCTTTACTCCTGGTGTCTTCTGATTATTCTCTGCTTGCATATATGTTTCAGGTCCAAGGTTTCTGGTTTGAGTTGAGTTGAATATGATGACTATGGAAAAAATTCGTATGGTTTATATATAAATGAGCATGATTTTTTTGGTCATATAATATATTATGATGAATATGCGAGGAAGGTGTTGACACAAAATGGGTTTTGAATGCTTTGTGATTGTGACTTTGAGGAAGGTGCTTTGGATTGAGGCCGAAAGTTTTCCACATTTGTTTTTGCTGTTTTTTTTTTTTTTGGGGGGAGGATTCTTTTCAATGTTTTCAATTGTTTTCATGGGTAGCTGGATGTTGACTTGATCTTAATGGGACACAGTTGGATTACTTGACCAAGTGCGCAAGTATAACGTGTTGAATCCGCACTAATGCGAATTGCTTACAGTGCTGTACTTGTCGAATCGCCATTGGCTTTAAGATCATTCGTGTCGTAGTTGCGCTGAGGTCTCAGAGAACATAAAGTTGGATACCGGCCTAATTACTTATTATATGAGAAAATAATCTTTTTATGGGTTGCTATCGTGGGCTGGAGTTTAGAAAAGCGAGAGTTGTGGAACCTGCTGTTATTGATGATTCATTCTATTCTGTTGGGTTCTACGACGTAATTCTCTAAAGCTTGGTCCAATTTTACGCTTCTTGCCTTAAATTTTGGAAGGATTCTCCATTACGACTAGAGTAGGTAAAAAGAACTTAGTCCTTTGCAAATGGAAATAGTCTTGCGTACTCGGTCTCTTTTCCAATAAACATGTCCCAAAAAAACATGTAGTACTATGAAAGTGTTAGTAGCCTTAATATCTCTTTTTGGAACTAATGAAGTCGCCGTATTCAATTTTGTTTTTTTTTTTAAAGAAAAACAGAGAATAAAACACAAAACGTTATATCCACATAATATCGTCATGTGCAAAATGTAAGAATATCAAAATATACGTGGTCTTACTTTTGTTTAGGATATTGAATTTAATTTAATTTTCTCCTAAAATGTATTCGTCCCCGATGATCACCAAAATAATTATGTACTCCCTTTGTCCAAAAACAATTGAAACGTTTTGACTTTATACAAATATCGATATAAAGTTTGATACATATGCAACGATGATCAAACATAATTTTTTTAAAATTTATAGTAAAACATTAATTATTGTATAAGTTACATACTTCAACCTAATACATGTTACGGAATTATCAGATGCGATTGGATTTGAGAACGAGACTTATATTCATTCCTAGATAATAATATAAAATATGTTTGTCACAATTAATATTGGACAAAGATAGTATATCCCTATAGATATAGAAGATAAGTTACAATCATGGAAGGATAAAAGGAAATAGTCATATGAATAACGATATCTATAGATCATATCTTTCTTCAAAAGATTTTCCTAAATTACCCAAGGATGTTTCTTAAAGACAAACTTATCTTTGTAAAAAAACCTAAAAATAAAGAGGTCCAAGGTATTGACCCCCAACTGTTAAATCTAATATTCCACACATACTATTGGTTTTCGTTTTGGTTTTGGTCATCGTTGAACAATTTGTTATCACAATCAACATCTAGATCGACATTCTATGACCCTTCGATTTCGTGATTGTTTCTAGTGTAAACAGTTTGACGCGTCAACTAGAAACTTTTGATTCGATGACATGAAAGATCCGAAGTCAAGTTAACAACAATCATGGGAAAAACGATCTCCAAAGCTCGGAACAACTCCCATGTCAGAAACTCGTAGCACTACTCATAGTGACCCACAAGTTTGAAACAAGATTAGAAATGTTGAACAAGAACAAGTTCCACCCTAAATCTTGTCCTTATTTGAAAACATCAAGAAGGAGATGTAGAAATTAATGGAAGAAACAATCACGAAGGTAATACTAACCCATTTTATTTTGATTCACAACTCGGACTCAGCTGTAAGAAAAATTTGTTCAGGATACATTTTCGAGCATAACCTAGAAGTCCAACGACACAAACTTAACCGAGGTCCCAAGTTTGAGCTCAAGAGAAATCTAAAAGGTCATATGGTGTGCTCTATAAGTCGGGCCTTACCAGATGGAGAGGATGAGGCTAATACAACAGATTAAGGATCAATTGTGAAGACTAATCAAGATATGGTCAAGATGATAGAACATTAAATTGACAAGAGGATAGATAACTCGCAAAGAGAGAAGAACGAAAAGAGAAAAATCACTCCTTTTCTCTGAAAGGATACTCCAGGAAATATCATCAGACTGATTCAAGATGACATAACTGGAGAGTTATGATGAAACCACATATCCGAGTTCACACGTCAGGAATTATGAATCTATGATGGATATTTATGGAGTCAATGAAACTATCATGTGAAAGCATTTCCAACTACCTTTAAAGATGCAGCTCGTGCTTGGTTTGGTTCCCATCCACCGGCTTGCATATATTCATTCTCGACTTTCTTCCGATTATTTACCAAGCACTTCATTAGCAGTCGAGGCATGAAACCCTAAACCATCTACGATATTCTTCCAAAGATTAGATGAGAAAAATTCCGATTATATCAAAAGATTCAATCTTTTTGTAGTGAAAGTTGAGAAAAGTGGAGAGCAGAAAGTTGAAGAGCTCATCAATGGGTTATAAAGTTCCGACTTATCTTATCAACTGAACTTGGAATTACAACGATCTTATAGAGAGGTTGAACAAACATAAAGGGGTGGAAGCAGCCTTGGTAGCACGAGAATGAGCCAAAGGAGTAAAAAATTGACTTGGACCTCCTTGAGCCTGAATCCATGGGCCTTCTCTGCCCACTTGCTTGGACTAGGCCACTTACGCACCTGATCAACCCTCTGTGCTCTCTGCACCAGGGGATCCGCACCTGATCAACCCTCTATGTGCTCTCTACACCAGGGGATCCATACCTGCGTATCCCGGTCCAACATCCCGACCCAACGAACCATGGGCTCTGGTACCACTTGTTAGAATTCAGGGAGAGCCCAAGGGAAGAAATCACGTCCTAATCAGACCTGAGTAGAATACATATATGAACTTGACCCAACCGTTAACCCAAAAGCCTAAGCTGATGGGTTATTGGTTCCTCATATATATATTCTACTCTTTCTGTTTCTCCAGGGTCGATGTGGGTAAAACTACTCACACATATCCTCAACACCGAGAAGCAGAAGTTTTTATTCGAAAAGAAAGATGTTACCTGATACTGTGTATATCATTGAGAGCATGGCCACGATAAGGAAGAATACTGACATCTAAAAGATGCAACCGAGGATTTGACCAGGAACAAGTATTTAAAGAAGTTCATAATAACCAAAGTTGGGCTGAAAGAGAACAAGGACAATCACCGATTAGGGAGAAAAATCGATTACTAGTGAGAGAAGGAATTCACATACCTCAAAAGGGGGAGGATGAGCAAAGACCGACAGATTGATCGAGGATCAACATCATTACGGGGGGACTTCAACCCCTTCAGTGTGTCCAAAATATCCTTGATAACTTTCAGCCCTTGACGGATAAAAAAGTAATACCAACCCTGTGTTGGAGAGTTGATTTTGTAAAATTGACAAAAGAATTATGAGTAATGTCTGATTCAACCACATCTTTCTTCCGAGCATAAAGAAAAAAGGCTATCATAAGCCGAATCGAGTTCGGGACGAACATGGTGGGAGTCATTCTAAGTTGTGAACGAGAAAGTGAAGGCCTGCTTCGAAGAGGCCAGTATAAAACGACAGTTGATATGAAGAGTATTTGTGACAAAGAGGATGTGGACCGGACAATCTCAAGAATAACCTTGTGCATCACCAAAAGTAGATTTTATCACTTCCAGGTCATCCTTTTTTAGTTCAGAAAAGCAAGTCATAATGGAAAGGGAAAGGTATGTGACATGGCTAAGGTTCGACCTCGATCACATTAGAAAAATCATCGTCCTGCTTCCTAGAAGAACTTGGACCATGAGATGGATCGTTAAATTTGGTGCCTTGAGGGTTAGACGGGGGAGAGAAGTTCTTGAAAGACATTTTCTACAAGTAAAGAAGAGAAGAAATGGAAAATAAAGTAACCAGTTATATATAACAAGTGAGGAGACCTAGGGTGAAGGGGGAGCGTTTATCTCGAACAATGGATAGCAAATAGAAGTTTCAGATCATCCACGTGTCAAATGTCGGACAACTCAACCTATTTTCTGAAATTCAAAAAGATTTTCTCTTAAAAGGAAAGAAAAGGGGAACTGACAAAACTATAAAGGAGCAGAGCAGAGCAGAGCGGAGCTAGAAGAAAGATTTGTCAGGAAGAAATCCCATTCAAATAACAATGAAGGAATTCACCTCTAAGGCGGAAACCAAATCCTTTCTCGAAGGCAATGAACAAGGAATAGCTACCATTCGTTAAGGAATGAAGCCGAGTTAAAGGGAATAGCTTCAAGGTACGAACAAGAGTATAGATCGAGATCGGAAAACTAGATCATGACAATTCGAAAAACAACACAAAAAGAGCATAGTTCGAGGCTGAGACAAAAGCAATTCAGAGACAAACGGAACGAGCTTCATGATCGACGTACAACAACTTGGCCAAAGAAGCTCAGGACATACTGATGATCATCAAAATAATTATATATATTTTTATAAATGATATAGGATAAGTTACAATCATGGAAGGATAAAAAAGATAATAATTATATGAATAAAGATATTTATATGACATATCTTTATTCAAAAAAATTTCAAAAATTACCTTAATAAGGATATTTTCTAAAGATAAACTTATCTCTCTATCATTAAATAAAGGAGATTCAAGACACAGATCCCTCAATTACTCAATCTAATATTCCACACATGAAATAATTATTATTGTTGGTTTTCTATCTTGATTTTCGTCATCGTCAAACGATTCTGTCATCACAATCTCTATTTAGATCGACAATTTACTACTGTTCGATCTCGTGATTATTTTTTATGCAAATCACCCCAATTTGCGTATTCTTGCATATTCCGTCACACTCTTTTAGATATTCTCAACAAGTTGTTAATTTTGATTGCAGGCTCAGTTAGTTGTATTATTATTATTATTATTTTGAAAATTATTAGTTGTATTATATTTTGGTCTAGAACTATTGGCTCATTGGAATAATTTTTTCTTTAGTCCTATGGTTGGAGATTAGATACTTATAGAAGATATCATAAAATAGGGTCTCAATTTTATCGCAATGAGAATAAGATTCTGTACATCTTTCTTTACCTGTCACCTTGCACTAGTAGGAGTAATTATGTGAGTAGTTGCATTGCGTTTTTTTCTTTTTTACCGAATTTCGGATCGCATAATTATTTTCCCTGCTTTAGATTGTTATGCCTAACAGCTTGATATCCATTATTTTAGCAGAAAGCATATTTGGAAATTCATCAATTCAAGAGTCGGTCGCTGGGTCCAGCAGTCATGGTCATGTGTGAAACATTCAATGTATCAAATTAGCTTCAAAGATACCACAAAATAGAGTAGAATACAAATAATTTCAGCTTGTTGGGTTCCATTCTTTGGACCCAGAAAACAGTGTCTAGTCTATGGCATCGACCTCATAAAATGTGACTTGCCGAGTATATTTTCCTGCATATAAACATGCAAATTATCTAGCAGCAAATTATAGTTATATCTTGGATTTGGTATGTTGAGGTCGTTTTGTCTCCTGATGATGGCAACCACTTGTACAAGAAATTTAATCGGTCTTATTCCGCCACAGATACATTCCTCATAAAAAAAACTCAGAACGGATTGTCGTTAAGTACATTCTAATTGTTGTTATCATATCATGCCTACTTGGGTCTTACCCCGATGCGCATAAGTGAATGTAAGCTATCATCCGATACCCAACAAGCATGATGATCAACGCTATAGTCACTCTGAAAAGTTCTTTGAATAAGGAATTACATTTACGTATCATCCATGCGAATATTAGGTTGCTTATTGCGATGAAAGAAAGAACTGATTAGGACTTCTATTCAATCTAGGGATTATCTTTTTTTCAAAAAAGAATTCAGAATGACTTATGGGAACCATTCGAGCCGACGAAATTAGTAACATTATCCGTCAAC
>LIEC01011442.1:0-27268 GCA_001925005.1 Drosera capensis | reverse complement strand
CCCCCAAACCCCCACCAACCACATGAATATTCGGATTATCTCTATGTACAAACTTAGATTTCTCTGTAAGTATTCATATGCTGCTCTATTGTGCTGTTCTTTAATAGGCACTCCTATGAAATGTGTTTAGCAGTTGTGTGGAGCAAGCATGTTCGCTTCTATGCATATGCCATCTTCTAAGAGCTGACACTATTTGTTATGTACAGATAGATGGTTGGATTTTAACCATTTGGTTATGATACGCTGTTTTGACTTCTGAATTCAGTCACTCGTTCACTTTTACTGACTGCATGTACTCCATAGACTGGTAAACATATTTGAGGAACATCCATCTTGTATATGATCGAAGCTCTATTCTCGTTATCCAAATAATCATCTGCCTGAAGCTGTATGTCTGTGGTAATAGTCGATATTTGTTTCAACAAAATTATTCATGAAAAATGGCCATCTTAATATTTATATCTTGCAGGGAGCAACCATTGAGGCTTCACAGTATGCACTTAATGTAATAGATGCTCCACGGCAATCAGATTTGATGGTTGAACTGATCAAGAAGCTGAAACCTCAAGTTGTGGTTACTGGGATTGCTAGTTTTGAGGCAGTCACAGCTGCCGCATTTGAGCTTTTGTTGAATGCCACAAGGGAAGTTGGCTCACGACTTTTCTTAGACATCTCTGATCATTTTGAACTGTCCAGTCTTCCAAGCTCCAATGGAGTCCTGAAGTACCTTTCTGGAGCTACACTCCCCTCACATGCTGCTATAATATGTGGTCTATTAAAAAATCAGGTATGTTTTAATAGTATCGAACTCTTAGCAGGTTTATGGTAGATGGTCATGAGATGTTTCTTTTCTGACAATATCCGGTACAGGTTTATTCAGATCTAGAAGTAGCTTTTGTAATTTCAGAAGAGGACGCAATCATCCAAGCTCTTTCGAGAACTGTGGAACTTCTGGAAGGAAATACTGCATTGACAAGTCAATATTATTACGGTTGTCTATTTCATGAGCTTCTTGCCTTCCAGTTGGCGGATCGGCATCCACCTGCAAAGGTGTGGTTAACTTACCGTTACGGGTTCTTCTTTAGCTATTCCTGTTTAATTGATTGAAGCAACATTTAGTTCGTTAGACTGATTGTCATGTTATTTTCCTATTCTGCGAGATGTGATACTGAATATCAGGACTTTGAGGCTCGTTTTATTTTGATTATTTACTTGTTGAACCCATGCTATGCTTGAAAAATGACCCTGATGATTAAGACAACTTTGGATTTTTATTACGATAGTCACTGGTTTTTTTTTTCCAGTTTTCACTTTTAATAATACTTGTGAAGTGCCAATTAATAGCCTTATAATTATAACTTGATTGTCAAACATATTGTGATGGGAATCCTAGAAATGGTTTCGAAACAACCTTACACAGTTGTATCCCTGTACCCTGTAGGAGTGAATGGAAAGTAAATTTCGAAACAACCTTACACAGATGTATCTCTGTACCCTGTAGGAGTGAATGGAAAGTAAGTGAAATCAACGTTGTTCTGAACACACCCATTCAATATAGCGATACCATGATTTGAACTTTTGTGGCTTGGTCAAAATGGTAAAATCAACTTATCTAAAGACTTTAAAACTGATCATGGACCTATTTTAAGTTTTCCCTTTACTTCATGTCAACTTTTTCCTTCTCAATGGCCAGTTGAGATAGGCCACCAACCCAGACCTAGAATGGTTATGCTGTAAGCTCAAATGCGACAAAGGTTCAGATTCCTGAGACTACGGAGTATATTCGGACTTATGCTTCCCTGTCATTTGATATTTATGTATGTACCTGAACTTGATTTGTTCCAAGTTTGAGCAATTAAGTCTCTTTTCACATAGCTCGTAGTATCTCGGTGATTATGTTAGCATTACTAGGCATACAAGAATTTGCGTATGTGTACTTTCTACAAACTGGGCTACTCTTGCACTTCTTCATGAGTTGTGATCTTGAACATCGTTCAGTTATTATGAAGTTTAAGGTATTGCTCTTCCGTAAGACGTGGAATTTATTTTATAATTGTAAGCATAGCTTTGTTTATTCATTTGAATTTTGAATATCTGTTCTATAAGAGGCCTTCCACAAATTAGAAGTAGCTGAGGTATTGTAAGTTACTTGATTTTTACTTGTGCAGGTATTTAGTATAAAAGTTCAAGCATGTTCCGGTCATGACTAAGTGAATCAAATTGTGAACATCAAGAAATCCAGAACATTAAAAGAGGTTCAAGATTTCAAGTTATGTTCTAAAAACATTTGAGGTTGTCCGTGCTTCATGCCCATATGTGGACTTTCGTGTTAAGGGGAGTTTTGAATTAAAAGAATTTTGTGGACCTTATACCATTTGTTTAGATTTTCGCTAGAGTTTACTGGACTTTTATTTCTTTGGATTGCATTGTCCAACTTACATTGTGCACATCTTTCAGAGGGATAGTGAAGCTCCAAAGTCCATGAAGATGATCGAATTTTCCAAATCTGCTGTTTCAGTCTTTAGCACTGCAGAGTTGTCAACAGCTGATGTAGATAATAATTCGGCACTGATTCACATGGATGTTGATCAGACTTTCTTGCCAATACCATCAGTTGTTAAAACTGCTATATTTGAAAGCTTTGCTAGACAGAACCTCTCGGAGACAGAGACTGATGTGACGAGCAGCATCAAACAATTTGTCGAGGTTAAATATGGTTTCTCAACTAGTACCAGTCTGGAGTTCCTCTACGCCGACTGCTCCTTGGCTCTTTTCAACAAGCTGGTTCTTTGCTGCACTCAAGAAGGGGGAACTTTTTGCTTCCCTGCTGGCACAAATGGAAATTTTGTCTCTGCAGCACAACTAATGGGAGCTAATGTAGTGAAAGTTGCAACTCAATCTGATGTTGGGTTTAAGCTTACAGATGGTTCGCTTGTTGCTGTTCTTGAGAAAGTTGAGAAGCCATGGGTGTACTTATGTGGTCCTACCATCAGCCCCACTGGACTGATTTATAGCAATAAAGAGATAGAAAGCATACTATCTGTTTGTGCGAAATTCGGGGCTAGAGTCTTTATAGACACATCATTCTCAGGGCTAGAGTACAACAGCCAGAGTTGGGATGCATGGAACTTGGAGGCCATTCTAGCAAAGCTGTATCCCTTGGCAAAGCCATCCTTTAATATCTCTCTATTGGGTGGACTGTCTTTAGGAATGCTTACTGGAGGACTCACCTTCGGGTTTCTTGTGATAAACCAATCTCTTCTGCACGACACATGCAATAGTTTCCAAGGACTAAGTAAACCTCACAGCACAGTCAAATATGCCATGAAGAAGCTGTTATCGCACACCGAGCAGAAGAATGCGCTAGTGTTCTCAAAGGAACGTAAAGAGATCTTGGAGAACAGATCTCGACAATTACGGAAGGTAACAAAGTATTTTCTGTTTTTCCTTTGTGTAAATAGTGTGATCTCTTATGCTTTCACTTCAGGATGCAAGCCTTTCAAGGATCGGTCTGTCATATTATGCGCATGTATGTATATGTTCCTGTGCTTTGTGATGCGTGTAGTTGCTGATCACTTTTTGTAGAAAGATCTGTCAAAACTTTTGACGGTTTAGAAATGCATGCGACTAACATTTACTAACTGCTTATTCAAGGCAGCTACCAATGGCTGCCAATTGCGATTTCCTGTAATTGCATCATAAGGGCGATTTTGAACATTGGTTGTGTGCAAGTTTTTCACAATTCATAATCTTTGGTTCAAACTTGTTGTGATTTCCAACTTTCATTCGATGTCAGCAGAGCTAGATAGTTAACCATCCATCCTTGATTAACTTTAAGATCAGTTTTCATATCTACTCCGGCATTTCTTATTTGACACGAAGGGGTTGAAGTAACTGAATGACTTGTTCATTGATTAATGTTCGAACTGACGTATGTTTTGGTCATCATTCTGGCAAACAAAGCACTGACTTGCTCAATTTATCAAGAATTTCTAGTACAACATGGTGGTAGCTTGACTGCGATGACATTCTTCAAATGTTGTCTGGATCATTGCTTAACGAAGCCATATCTAATCTTGTGTTTTGTGAAACTAGCATGCCTTTGGTTGCAAGTGGAGTCCTTTCTCGTAGGTCGATATCTTTGTCCTGCTTCTTAGTTCCCGCATATCTAATCTCTATATTCATGTTCTCTGACAGACTCTAGAGAGCTGTGGGTGGGACGTGCTTCAACCCCAAGGCGGCATCTCCATGGTCGCAAGGCCATCGGCCTACCTTGGGAAACATCTTAAGCTGAAAGGAGGCTCACACAAACATGAGGGGAACCCTGGAGAAGTTGTTGCTGATTACGAAGTCAAGCTGGAAGATTCCAATATCCGAGAAGCAGTATTGAAAGCGACTGGCCTGAGTATCAACAGCGGATTGTGGACTGGAATCCCAGAGTACTGCCGCTTCACAGTTTCTTTGGAGGAGAGTGAGTTTAAGCAGGCATTAGATCGTCTCTCAAAACTCAAGGACATTGTTGGCTGAAGCACTACATCAAGATAGCAACCAATATTCTGCCACATAACTTCGGTTGCATCTCAAAGTTGAAGGAGTTTCCGGAGATGTTGATTCGAGTATTAATAGCAGAGGACTTGGAATAAAGTGTTGTTCTGCCTATTGAAAAATTCACCTTGTGGGTTGCCATCATGATGAACTCTATGTCTTATTTCCCAAATCAAACTTCTCACAACTAGAGATTTTGTCCAAATTCTAGCAAAGTAGACATTAATAATAAATGAACGGTTGAAATTAAAATGATATAAAAGGCTTCAAATGCTTATTTTTTTAATGTTAATCATTCAGTTTTTATCGTTTAATATCATTTATTTTTCATTAGATATATTTACATTATGATATATATTTCTTTTAAAGTATATCTAATATTATTGTCGTCCTCTCTTATCTTCAGTGATTTGACACAATCACTATGGTTTTGCTGTATGTTTCTCATAATTCACAGGAGGGTTTTTTTTTTTTTGAATGATTAAAGATCATGAGCATCTTCAAATTCTAAAATCATTGTTTGGATTGGACTAGAATCATGACGATTATCTCATCCATCATTCCTCTACCCTCATCCAAAACGAACACGGGATAGAAAATCAGAGCATTATCTACAAGTGCAACTCTTTTACAACTAATTAGTGACATGCTTTCATTAACTAGCAATCAATTAAACAAAATTTTAAAATCCAAGACTTTCCTCGTATATAGAAAAATTAAATACATCTGATCATTAGGTATAATTATTCCCAATCACCCCTGTCACGGCTTGTCGTTGCTGTCATCGTCGTCCTTGTTGCTGTGGGAATGATCAGTTCGCAAAAGAATAGTACGCATGTCAGAACGGTTCCTAGTCACTGTATGTAGTACCAAGTGACAAGTGTAGCATAAGCATTGCAGAATTAAAAGAGACATGTTTAAGAAGATCAGCAGTTTATTTACGAATGAAGATGAGATATTTAAAATGAGATATAACTTATCATTATATCTTTTGATACAGGAACTCCAAAAATCCAAGTTGACTAATCCTGCTGTCAATATTAATACTGGAAATAGAAATGCAATGCAACAAAGAATAAAACATTATAGGTCGATTATATCATCTGATCTTCAAGCATGTCCACTTGGTTATTTTGGGGCCGTTACTCGTTCCGAAAACTGGTGTTTCTTTTGCAGCTCCGAGCACCTGACTTTACAGAAGAGAAGAGACGAAGAGAACAGTACCAACTAATAGAAAAAAACGAGCAATCTTTTGCTTATGTGCAGCACGGTTCACGAATCCTAAGCGCTTAAGGTCGATGCTTTCAGATTTGAAGTTAAACAAGCAAAAGCTTAAGCTGCAGATATTTAATTAGGTCATATATTCAAATGGATTCACGAAGCATAGCAGGTGATGTACAAAATTGGGTTGCGTAGCTGGAGTGGAAGGGTATTCAGACATGATCATACAACCTTTTCTTAGCAAGCTTCAAAAACCAAATGACTCAAGCTATCCAATCAGCTCAAACTCATGTAAGTTCATGGAAATGTGTAGCATATGACTAATAAAGCAAGTACGGCACCAATAAATCCCAGAAGTCATCAACAGATCAAAAGTATGAGTCAGGAAGTACTGGATAGAAATTATTGTACTTGCATTTGCATCAACAATTCATGTTTAATTGTTTCCTTCCCCCTTCAAGTTCAGCACTGGAAGATTGTGCTTGCTCAGATTTCCATTTGTGTTTGAAGAGCGATGTCAAAGAATAAAGCGTCCAAGAAATCTGTTTAAACAAGAATGAAACGTGTTCTACCTGTAAATGGCAAATGAGGATTGAGAGAAATCTGCTTAAACAAGAATGAAGATGCTAAGAAAATTAGCAACTATATCATCTTACCTTTAAGAAGATCGAAGAACATGTGAGTCTTGATCCTTCCAGTTTCAAGAGAAAAAGAACTTCATCAGATCCGACTAAAATCAGAAAACGGTTCTGGATTATGTTTAGGCGCTGGTTTGGTCATTAGTGGCACACCAGACACGTTCCAAAATTTCAGTGTTCCGTCGCCAGCCGCAGATGCCACCATCCTTCCATCGGGGCTCTGATAAAGAAGTACGATACAGAGTCAATTTAGACCATAATTAAATAAGGAAGTCACATTGCATGCATGTATGATTTCGGAATCAAAATTACCAGTGACATGAAAAGTGATATGGACGTAAGACCAGTGAGCTCTGTCATTTTAACCATCGAGGGGTATTTCCACAATACCAGCTGATTTTGAGTAAATCCAAGAGAACTAATCAACTCCCGCTCATTCTTACTCCACATCAAGGCACAAATCTCCGACCCTGTGTCTACAGAGTTCAAACAAGCACCAGATTGCGTATTCTAGAACTTAATGCCCGAGGCGAGCAAGTTACTCTGAAAGAGACACCAGGCAAGAGCTCTGACTGCAGCTGTGTGGTCTTCGATCCTATCGATCCACCTTGTAGTAGAGACCGAAGATCCCATGGATATGTCAAAATGAGCAGTAGATTGTCACTCCCTCCACTAGCTAGGTGTCGTCCTGAGGTCGACCATTTTAACCCACAAATCTCTCGTCAATGCCCTCTGTAGCTTCCAACAATGTGATCTGTTACTCTCACATCGTTGTTTATTATCCTGCCATCCATTCCTCCAGTGGTGAGAACATGGTTATTCCATGCCAAAGACCTAACCCTTGCTGCATGCCCATCCCATAGAGTCCGCAGCTGCAAGAATCATAAAAAACATGATGAAAGAAATGGCCGACACTAGCATTTTTCCAGCTCTTCACCATTAGACAAGCACAACAATACAGTTTCACCAGCTAATTTATCAATGAGCGAACGCAAATGTTGTACATGAACTTCAACCTTTGTAATATGCTTGACAGAGATAAACCAAAAGAAAAAGATGCAACTGCAGCATGACCTTTCTACTAGCCGTGGGATCCCAAAGCTCCACTTCAGTATTGTGAAGTTCTTTGGTGTACGGTGAAGGGCTATGAACCATATAAAATCAGTTGGAGCAGTATCCAAATACTAGTACAAAACATAAAGGGAAAAGAATAGATGGATCTGTCATAAAGATGCTTCTTGGAGCATAGCATTTCATCAGGGAAAGTGGGTTCACGCCCTAACCAAATCGAACAAGTTATCCAATCGCACGGATTCAAGCTTATACTAAGTCGACAAGCATGAATAAAAGACGACAAGAAAAATAGTCGAGCTCAGACAGAGACATTAATACATGATTGCTTATATTCACCAAGTGTTTCTCATGAGTTAGTTAGTTGTATAGATAGAGAGTCACCTGAGTAATAAGCCGTCGGGGCTTTACAGGCTTGGACAGCTTGAATTCAAAACACCCATAGGGAAGTGAATTCTTAGGAGTAGGAGGTTTAATCCTGAACGCAAGGAACCGTGTCCTGCTCAAGTTGAGTGCTTCCCTCAAATTGTTCAAGTAGGCTTCTCTAGATGGGGAGTTTGGAGCAGTAGAGTTTTCCTTGACTTTTCTTGCCTCCAAAATCATGTGTTGTGTGTAGTCCATACCCATCGTGGATCTCTTAGGTATGAACCTATCCGGCTGATACATGGAAGACAAAGAAAGAATTAAAGAAGGAATCATCAGTGAAACCCAAAAATGCACATTAGTTGTAATCCACATGACCATCAATCATGCAACAGCTAGAAAGGAGACTCATTCAAAGGGCAAAACATAGTTTATCTCATAGTCTCATTCACTGTAATGACCATCAGCCATAAAATTACTTCCTCGTCAATATGATTACTTCGATATGAGAAATCAACTATCCCATGCATCCCTTTACAAAAAGGAAGCATTTTTCCTTCGACAAAGTACAGTACTCAACTAGGGTTTGGAAAGCACTTTTCGAACATATACACAATCCATCATTTCTCACAACACCAATACATACAACAATGCCAATCAAACCACGGTCAAATAATCGACGAAAGAAGGGCAATTTTTCCCTGTCAAAGCATGGGACTTCATAATGAATCTTCCGTTTATGTGAAGCAGTTTTCCCTAAAATCAACTATCACATTCACGACTTCACCAACCGAAAAAAAACGTTTTTTCCTCGTCAAACCATGTAAAATCAACTAAAAGCAAGAATTTTGATCACAATAGCATAGAATTACGTGGAACTACTTGGAAACCCTAATTTGAAAATCAACTTTTCCCTGGTCAAACCATGGTACTGCTTCGGCTAGGGCTTGGAATTACATACAAGAGAAAAGATGGAAATCATCTTACGATTTCGTTGTAATTCGATTGCGCACGAGCAGAAAGATATCTCAGCGATGCGCATCTTAAATCCATAGCTGAAGAAGAAATCCAACCCTGAAAACCAAAACACACAAAATCAGACAACAATCGATCGGGTGAGTGTAATACTCCAAGGAAATGCTTAAATGGTTTGATAGTACTATCTATACCAACAAGATGCACCTTTCTTTTCGATAACTCATCACATTAAAAACGTTTCTCAGGGTGTGTGCAAGTGAGGACAAAACATAGGGTTTCTTCGTGACGACCCGCGTGTTAGACTCGAATATCCGGGTCAGCCGGGGCGTTACAGTGAGAGAGAGAAAGGGAACGATTGATTGATTCAGTAATCAATGATCAATCCGGTGCATGAAATCGAGAGAGAGATCAATAAGGGGAGATCGAAGATCAGAAATTGTTGGGGAGCGCGAAGAGGAGAGAGAAAGCGCGGTTTGATTTCGTGAGTTTAAAATTCAAATCAGTTTGATCGGGCGGTATTTAATGGGAATCAGGCGCCTCAAACGGCTCCATTTCATGCCGTTGCTAGCTTGATTTCTCCGCGTAGGGGCCACGCAAAGAGGTCATCCAATGTGATAACGTTCTCTGATTTTTTTTATATTACTATTTTCGTCTTAATTTAATTATAATAATTTGATTCAATCGGATTTAAGTGAGTATTGAATTGTATAAAATTTGATGAGTAAAAAAAATATTTTTTTGAAGATAATAGCCTATAAGTGAGTTTTAGGAAAGGGAAGGAAGAAGAAGATGGTGGGATAGTTTGATTATATTAATGTAAATTTATGATTAAATAATAAAAATAATAAAAGTATTGTACTTATATTAGGACTGATAAAAAATAAAAATATTATATTAAATTGGGATAGAGGGAGTAAATGGGTTTAACTTTTGTGTTGTAAAAGATAGCTAAAAAAGTTATTGTAAGAGTAAAAAACATCATGTAATACCTTATTTTGGATGTCATTATTCATTTTCTTTTTGTTAAGTTAATTTACTAAGTATCACAAACACAATCATGTTATTCCTGCTATAAAGTGATGTTTTCTAAACAATACGGTCTTGATTACCTTTTACGACATAAAAGATTTTCCGTATTTATTATTATTGTTATTTTCATAGAATACCCAATTAAAATATACTCACTTCATCCTACTCCCTCCGTATCATTAACTTTGTAATATTTTGATTTTACACGTGCGTCGATACAAAATTTGACACGCATACAACGACGATCAAACGTAATTTTTTTTATAAGTTTATCATGAAACATCAATGATTATATAAGTTACGTACTTCGATGTAATACATGTTACGGAACGATCAGCCGTGATTTGATATAAAAATGATATTTGTATTTATACGTATAGAATAGTATAAAAAACGTAAATATTATAAAGTTTATGGGACCAAGAGAGTAACACACATGAAAGTGTTTGTTGGGGACCTAAGCATAGTTGCCAATGCAAACTTTGATTATTATTATGAGATGATCAAATATTATTTTTTTACGAAATTCTTTATATACTGAGACGTTTTCTGATTTTCTCAAATATCGAATCCCTAATCTTACAGTTGTGAGGGGTGCAGTTTATCATTGAACAAACTCCGCTAGACATTAAGACAAAGAACTAAACTTATCAAAATACATGCATGTTAAATTGCACACTCTCTTCCACATATTAAGTGCAACATTTTTATTTTTATTTTGATATCACACAATAATTACAATATTATCTTATTTGAAAAGTTTTTATTTAAAAAATATAAAATCAATAAAACTCAATTACGGTACATCAATTATCTTCTCTCATAACTATTTCAATAAATCCCATTATTACCAAATATTTTTTTTCACTCAATTTTACAAAAATTCAATGCACATATAAAATCACGTGCTGGTCAATTTGTTATAGTTATTATGAAATAGAGAGATTATAAATTTCATCAAAAAAGTAATACAAGTAACTTAGGACAAAGCAAGTACATAAATTCATATTACTCTTTTGAAAACTTGTAATTTCAAATTACACATTGAGAAGTATAAATTTCTTTTACATATGACCTTAAAAATTACTCCCTTCGTCTCATTATTTTTGTAATATTTTGACTTGGCACGCATATCGATGTAAAGTTTGTCACGCGTACAACGACGATCAAAAGTAGACTTTTTGTAAATTTATCATGAAACATCATGCTTGTATAAGTTACGTATTTCAACCTTATTGAGTTCATATGTTTTGATGATGACATCAATGAAATAAACTGATCTTGAATATAGATTGTCAGAGAAAAAAAAACCATATGAAGACCCGAGGGCCTTCCCCGTTGATATCAGAATTGAGATATGTGTAACTGAGATATGTGTAACCATTGATATCAGAACTAAGATATGTGTAAGTAAGACTCAGACTTTCCCCAGTTTTCATATATATATGTCATAAAAATGAAAAGTTCTTGTTTGATGATTATGTTGAGTTTAATAAGTTCTCATTGATTATTCTGAATATCTTATATATCGACTAATAATATATAGAGAAAAATTCGAATATTTTGCTACAAAAATCGATTTTAGATTGTTTTGTAGATATGGAAAGTTTTGGAGTCTTAAACACGAAAAGAAGATCATATTACTGTCCAAACGAAGATGAAGATCTAAACTCATTGATTTTTGGAGTTCAATAAAAGGAAGATCATCACGAGGGAGTAAAAAAACTCGATTGCTAATACAACCTTGCTATAATATTACAATCGAAGAACAAAGAGCAAACCTTCCATGCATAGAAATTCAATCGAACTCCACAAACATCCACAACCCTAAGACAACGATTCTTTGATGTTTTGGAGCCAACACACAACAACTAACACAAATTGCTGCTATTGACTAACAGGAGAGTTGATAAAGAAGAGTTTCTTGGTTCAAGGTGACCGAACTAGGGAAAGACTCAAACCTTATTGAAGACAAGGGTGCCAATTGCAAGTAGTACAATTCAGCGGATTAAGGAATAGAAAAGTTCGAGGTGTTGCTACAAAGGATTGAAGTTGAGGGTACAAGAATTCTATTCGGGAGGATAGAAACTAGAGATATTAAAGCTTAATTCTGGGTAGAACTAGGTGTTCTTAGAGTGACGTGTGAAGGATTAGTACAAGTTATAATTGGTGTTGATTGTGTTATCAGGGTATTGGTGATACAGGGATTCTCTGACACTATAAAGGAGAGAAAAAACGATGTGTACTAGTGAAGAAGATCATAGTGCAAAGTTCTAAAAAATCTCACTCGATACTGGATGTAAATCTCTTGTTCCATGGTTTTAGTCAAGAGATGAACCAATATAAACACTATGTTCACTCTTTACTGCTTTCGTTCTTGATGACACAACAAATAAACATACAAAACAATTGATGACTTACAACTAAGAAAACAGGGTGAGAAAGATCCAGATGTTCCTAAAGACCTCGGCCTTCCTCATCAACAAAATGAAAAAGAGTTAGATTATCCATTGATACTTAATTCACCCCCTTCCCCTCTTGAGTATCCTCCGTAAACAAACAAAAATAATACATATTCCAGAACGATATAATAATGCAATCTATGTAGGACGGAGGAGTACATGTTTTCATACTACTCGTTTGAAAACTCATAATTAGAAAATACCTTGAAAATCAAAATTACTTACAAATAAGTCATAGGTAAGGGGTTGGTTAGTATTGCTGCTAAAAACTATAAAAATCAAAATAAATAATAAAAACAGAAAACCAGAAGTAAAAACCAAAAATCATTTTACAAAACTAAAAGATTATTTTTTTTACAAAAAAAAGATATTAAATATTGTATTCAATTGAAAAAGAAAATAGGAATTGAAAATCATTTTTTCTGATTTTTTATTTTTTGATTCCGTGTTCATCTATTTTAGAAATAAGAATTACAAACAAATATTTATGTTTCAATAGGTAATGAAATGAAAATAGAAAAATAGAAGCAAAAATTATACCTAATAGACCCTAAGTTTTTGGTACTAATGAGTTCTCAATATCAAACTATGGCCTGATTTACCCGCACTTAGATATTTGAAATAAGTTATTACAACCCATTAAAAACTACAATCAATAATTATGTATTGGATAAGAAATTAATGAGCAATGTTTACGTCAAACTGAGATGCCATGGTGCCCTAAACTATATGAGAAGATGATTTTGTAATTCTCAAACTCTTAAGGCTTCTTAAAAATTATTTGGTTTTATCATTTGAAGATTTAATTATTAAGGATATGTATAAAAAGGTTTATCCACATCAACAAAAAAAAATAGTAAAATATATATATGACCCATCACTAACTTATCAGGTTAAGCTTTTGGTTAACAGTTGGGTATAATTCTTATGTGTATTCTACTCGGGTCAAGTTTAGGCTTGAATTCCTCCCTTGGGTTTCCTCCTGAATCCTAACAAGTGATATTAGAGCTCATGGCTCGTTGGGGCTGGACTGATAGGCTCAGGTGTGCAAGTTAAGAATCCCTTGGTGCATTGCTAATCCCCAAAGTGAGTTGATCAGATATGCAAGTAGCGTAATCCAAATATGCGGATAAAGGAAGTTCGTGGATTCAGACTCAAGGGGGGTTGGTGATGTGGATAGACTCACACATAAGGGCGAGATTGTTGAGGATATATTTGAGTAGATACACCCACATAGACCGTGAACAAAAAAAAAATAGAATATATATATATAAGCTATCAATAACCTATCAGCTTAAACTTTTGGGTTAACAATTGGACCTCGTTTATATTTATATTCTACTCATGCTCAGTTTAGGCGTGGATTCCTCCCTTGGACTCCCGCCTAAATCCTAATATTAATTCCTATTAATCACTAAATGTTTTGCAATGAACAAAATAATCCATCTATAATCAATAATTTGAATTTAGGATATCCTCTTACATTCATCGGTGTCCTCTCTTTCAAAGGAAATTCTCTAAGAAGGTCCCTATTTTTTACTATATTTCCATAATTCTTAGAGAGATGATAGGAATGTGCAATCCCTCGAATTACATAGAATTGATGAAAAAAACTTAGGAGTATTAACCATTATGTTGTTAGTGTGCTTATGCTAGAAATCAAGTAGATAGTTACAGTCTAGGTCAGATGCTGGAGAGTAGACGGCTGCAGATGAGGAGTATCGTGTGAGCCACCAGATGCAGACTACTACATAGGATTTTGGTTATGAAACTAAGACATGCATTGGCAACAAATGACCTGTAAATGGTTCAAGAAGTAGGATTGGACTTAGAGACGAGGACCAACATAACAAGGCATGAAGTGCAGCAGATCTGGATGCAGACAAGGTTGCAATAGTGACTGGGAACATACTAGGTCTCACAATACTGAATGCAAACTAAGCTACAACAGAGGTGATTGCTGGGGTTTAGGTAAGTGGTTTGAGGTTCAGAATGTGATAGTATGAGGATCTGAAGTGGGTGAGCTATCAACATCAGTTGAGACACACATGTAACAAACTGTCACATCAGCCACTGTACAAAGTCACGGGTGCATTTCCTCAGCCTATAAAAGAGGATCGTTGAGGCTCGATGAGTAAGGCTGTTGAATGAGTGATTGAAAGGTAAGCGTACAAAACAATCAGAATTTTAAAGATTACTTAAGTGAGCCAAGTCATGAAGAATATAGAAAAGAAAATTCACTAGTCTACATTGAAGAACAATAGCTGCAGTAGAGTCCAGTCATCGGATCTGTGCAAAGATCTAAGTTCTTCATCTTTTGTACAAGTTAGCTAACTTGTAAAAAAGGGTTATCTTATAAGCCAGAAACAAAAAGATAATGAACTCATCTCTTGGCTTGACTAAACTGGTCACAAGAGAAGATTCGACTAAACTCTCGATTATCAATTGATAAAGTGTCTGAACCAGTATAAATATTATTTTCTTTATTTGCATTCATTGTTTGACATATTTAGAACTATTAGGAATCGATTACTATAGCTAAATAGAGACACTTATAAAGTTTGAGTCTCTACTGTAGACTACTTCAATGGTCTTCATAGAACAATAGTGTTCAAAGTTGTTAAATCCGTTGCATAAAAACAAATTTTTTTAAAACAACCTATTCATCCATCTCTAAGTTGAAACTTTGGACCTAACAGGAGATTTTCAAAAAACTACACTTTTGTCAAAAAACATTCCAGACATACACAACAAGGAAAAATAATTCTCCAAGTAATTCATCCATCTCATGTTAACCCAACAACTATATTCACCGCACCGTCGTTGGAATTTGGGATGTCGTGAGAATCTTCGTCGGGATCCAACGACATCATCGGAATATTCGTCGGAATTTTTGTAGGAATCCAACACTGTCGCCAGAAGCTTCACTAAAATATGAAATTGTGTGCCAGAATAAAATAGTGTGCCTGAATCAAATAGAAACAATGCATCACAACAAAATGAAATAGTGTTCTTGAACAAAAATCAAACAATGTGCCTAAACAAAATCAAAACAGTACGTCTGAGCAAAACTCAAAACAGCGCACCTGAACAAAAGGCACATTGTTTCATTTACAAAGACACACTGTTTCATTTATAATTACGCTATTTCATTTTATAAAGGCATACTGTTTCATTTAGAAAGACACATTGTTTCATTTATAAAGGCGTACTATATCAATCAAACCCAATTCCACCAGAACTCTAAATTATATTTGGCATACTGTTTTCAGCAGTCAAAATGAAAACATATCCAACCCCACATATAAACCGACCAACTAATCACACCAAAAAGATAGGAAAAAAAAAACTCTACGCCTTATCAAACAAAGCTCAAAGAAACACATCGTCGTCTGATTAATCCTTACCCTCATCACGGCAACATATTCATCCTAACCCTATCCAATCAACACCAACACTGCATCAACCCAAACTTGATTTTCTCCCTTCGCTTCATTCTCATCTCCAACCCTGATCATCTCCCTCCGCTCCATCCTCACCTCCAACCGCTCTTCCTCTTACATATCTTTCTCGTATGCCTTGTCCCCTGTCTCGTCCCTCATCATGGCCACCGAAGACAACTTCTTCAACAACGGATTTGACCTCGCCTGGGTGTCAGAGAGGGAGTGGTGGTGAATTGACAAAAATTCATACTGATGAGAATGGTGCTGATATGTTTAGTAAAGTACTACCAAGATAGAAGTTTGAAGCTTGTCGTATGATTGCTGGATTGGTAGTTACCTCCACATAATTGTAAGGAGGAGATTTGTTGGACTTTTATGCTTCCTTCCTATGTGGAGAAAGGCCCAAACCTTATGAGCCCACTTGATGCCTCACTTATCTAAGAGGAGAGATTGCTGGATAAGTCAGGCAGGTGTGCATTAGGTCACAAAACAAAACACATAGCCGTATCCATCGGAGGAGACTCAAAGACGACATATAAAAAGCTACAACTGTAAAATCGCGACTGCACATACATTGACCGTTGGATCGGACTGAAAATTTTGGCATCAATGATGTGTCACATGATTATAAAGAAGATTTGTTCCTTAATAATGATAGTCATGTGAATTATTGGGTTGTAGATTATGGAATGCCATTTCATTCAACCTCTCAAACAAGTCGATGGAGAATTACAAGTCTGCAAGCTTCAGGAAGGTTCGCCTTGTTTATGGTGAGTCCTTGAAAGTCGTGGAGAAGGATAATGTGCATGAGAAAGACACATAGTGAGACTATATGGATACTAAAGAATGTGAGGCATGTGTCCTAACTTGGGAAAAAACTTGATTTCTGTGGGACAAGTGGGTGATGCTAGGTACCCAACCAAGGCTTTTATAAAGCATCATGGAAGGTCACAAAGAGTGCTATGATGATAGTACGGGGATTGAATTCCAATATATCTCATATGAAGCTACAGGAAAGCATGAAAAGTTCGAGTTGTTAGGTGCTTGGGACATGGTTTTCCTCGAAAGGGTGCAAGGTTGTCGAGAATATATTTGCAACTGAAGTCTAGTTCTTCTAATCGTGAGTTGAAAAAGTGTAGAAAGATGTAGAAAAATGTTTACATGAGTTCAACTATATAATTCTCCATCTCTCATAAGATGAATTTGTTATTGTAAAATGGAGACGTGCCTAATTATTTCTCATGGTGCTTCGGTTGAGTGAGAGTTGAAGACGAAGGACATGTTGAGGTCATTGGAGAAGAAGTCAGCTCGAATCCTAAAGAAAGAACATAAAGATAGTGGGAGTTACGGAGCAGCAGAATCGAGGAGGGAGAGCATAAGAAGAGTGGCAAGGAGGAGGAGAAAGAAGAGAGTGTAGATGAAATTGTATGTTTGGGGGAAGTTTTATCCGTATTGTATATTTTGGTAATAATTTTTAAAAAGATGTATGTTAGAGTGATTTGCTGTAATTGTTAATAGGATTCTTATTGCACCTGTTTCTTTTTTAAGACCTACGCGAGTTATAATCGAACTTTGAACTTGAATTTCAAGAACCTAAAAAATTAAAGCACAAATTAATTTAACCCCCATGAATTTTCGACCTCTTGTATTTTATCACCCTCAACTTTAAAAATAGACATTTAATCCCATAAACTTTGAAAAAAACTTGATTTTTGGTACATTACCCCTTTGAAAGTATATTTTTTATATATATACAAAAAAACTCTCCTCGTAAAGGGACATATGCCTATTTCTAAAATTGAGAGGAACAATGTGCAAAAGATCAAAAATTCAAGAGGATTAAATGTATTTTTTCCCATCTTGAAATAACTAATTCTTTGGTCCCATTTTGTTAGCCATTTAGAAGTGCTTATAAGTGATATCTATTGATTGTAGTAGTTGTATCTTGTTATAATTTTATATAAAACAATTTGTCTTGTGTTTGGTAAAAAGAAAAAATATCTTAAAATTATTATGATTCTCCATTAAAAGAGCTCTTTTAAATGGGTTACGTCAATAGGAAGAAAAAGTGAGTTAAAGTTAAGGTTAAACGGTGCGTCAAATATTGAAAAAAACATTACAAAATGACGTAAGTTTGGTTTTGACTATCTTTAAATCTAGCCGAATAGACCCTTCATGTACTACCAATCACGCATAGAATGCATAAATAAAAATCAAACCCAAATCTTTTGCATATCGATTATTTATTTCCATGATTAATAGATCAATTTCCATAATATTTATTCCCTCTTTTACACCTTATCCTCTTCCTTTATTTTTCCTGGTTCCATCCGTAACGCATATCTTATCTTAATATCTTTTGTTAGTATCTTATCTCAAAACAAATTAAGATACAATTCTAAATTATACTTTCTCTACTTAATCCATGACACTCGAGTATATGTGAAAACAAAGAAAGAAGTGCAGAGCTTACAGAAAGGTATGCATCATATGAGAAAACATATGAAAACCACACAAAGCAGTTTGCAAAAGAAAGCATCGCCAAAGGATAATCAGGATTGCTAAAATTTCTTGTTTTAATCATCGATACATCAAAGAAGAAAATGGTTCCAGATGGCGGTCAGGGGGCAAAAGTATGCCAACTGAATCCAGCAAATTAAAGGCCATCACGTAAGTATCACTGCTGGGTATTGACAAAATCCATAACCGAGTCTATTTCTTGATACCAAATCGTTACACATTCCGTCTGAAAATAGAACGAAGCGTTGGTGGAAGTTGGTAGAGAAGGTCAACGGCTACCGGAGATGGTGGAAGGCGCCGCTGGTGGTGAATGGACACCAGATGATGAGGCGGGATGGCAGCCATGGAATGGAGAAGGAGAAGGAGAGGAGAAGGAATGCAGCTGGGGAACAAGACAAGAGGGGTAGGACGATGAGAGGGTGAGGGATAGATGGCGGTGGACGAACGACGATGGTTGGCGTTCACGGACAGCAGGGATAGAGTGGGGATGACGGACGACAGGGAACTTTTGGGGAAGGAAGAAGAAAGAAAGTGGGGAAGGGGGTTTGTTTGATCTCGATAAACACCGTTTAGCGGCCGAATTATTTTTGTCTATCGCTAATTAGTGACTATAATGCTTTTTAGTTGCTGATAGCGACCGTTAAAAAATTTCAATCGCTAAATTAATTTAACGATTATTTTTTTTGTTTTCGGTCTCTAAATTAACTACTAAATACAAATACTATGGTCACTGATACAGTGGTTTTTGTAGTGCATGGTCAACTTTATACTCTGAAACATGCTTCGAAGGATCAAACTCCCTTAACACCAACAAATTTTTCTCATAGTGCCAATGACTACTCTTAATGATCTGCTCCTTATCTATTTCCTTTTGAAAACTGAAGACGCATACAACATCTCCCATCCCCTTAGACTGCACCTTGACCACCAGTGTTCAAGTTCGGATGGCCGAGGTTCTAAGAACATTCAGAGACATCGTCCTTGACATCAGCAACTTCCCAACAAGAGCAAAGTTTTTGATTCCATGAAACTGCTTGAAGATCTACATCCGACAAAGATACATCTTCATTTTGAATCTCAGCGGGTCTAAGAATCCTCCCTAAGCCCTCTGTGCATTCTTCTAACATCGACGACCCCTCCTTGAGTGTGTTTGTCATAATCTCTTTACTTGAAACGAAGTTTTTGAAAACCACTAATCACCACCACCACCACGTAGAGTGGACAAAGTTCCCCTAGCGAGG
Source organism: Drosera capensis (assembly GCA_001925005.1). Lineage (NCBI taxonomy): Eukaryota > Viridiplantae > Streptophyta > Magnoliopsida > Caryophyllales > Droseraceae > Drosera > Drosera capensis. The sequence goes on along the minus strand of LIEC01011442.1, from coordinate 7,757 downwards.
AACTAGAACCACCACTTAGGAACCCTAGTTCGGACTCTAATAACTTAGATAACTCAAAGATCTATTTTTCTTGTTCTACATAGTTTAATTTAATATGAAGTAATTGTTTTTCATTTTACACAATATTACTGTATTTCCTCCGTCCTATATAAAAATATAACATTCCAAAAAAAGTCATTATTGAATATATATTTTGATAAATTTCATTCTTATTGTTAATTATGTTTGATCGTCTCAAAATCATCGTCGTATGAATATACATAATATAAATAGTACAACTAATATTTCATGATAAATTTACATAAACAATATTTGATCTTTTCTGTATGCTGGTCAATGTTTGTCTTGATAATCTCCGTCACGGTCGTTAGACCTCCTTGCTAAATGACTTCTGTTTAGCTTGTCACGATCGTGACACACTTCTAGGAGGTCATGATAGCTTTCATATATACAAAATCAATTACGAATCACCTACCAACGATCACGAACATCTTTCATATACATAATATACATCATCTATAATCAAAGCATTATAGAGAACATTTTCAAAACACGTCCAAAACCATCAAACTTCACACAATCATAACCATCACTTTTATCTTCATTTAGGCCTATATTCCTAAAAAATTAATAAGATTCTTCTCTCGACCAAATCTCTATTAAACGATCCAAGAGCAATATCACGTTTTAATACATAAACTTAAATATAAACACAAAATAAAAAATTCAATATAACAAATGAAAGGTTTTCACATTAGGAGAACAAGAGTGTTTTCATACATTAGTCTCCCAAATCAAATTATTATAAGTTTTGTGGGGGCGGATCTCATCTATTTTAATATGACAACCTTACTTTCACTATCTACAGATCTCACTGTCACGAATTGGGACGCGTAACATTTTTGGGAGTGTGCAGTTCACATTTTTAAAAGCATCACTTTCTCACAAAACAAGTGGTGTTCCGTGCTCATCCTTCCGCCACCACAGTTTCTGCGCTTTATTTCCCCAATTCGGATTATTCGACACGAAGCTGCTCTGCTGCCATCAGGAGGAGTGAGAGGAAATCCAAGAGACGGCGGCGGACAAGTGAAAAGCATCTGGACAACATTGTGTGCGCGCGGTGGGGAAATCCCACGAATCTGCTCAATAATTCGATATGACGAGTTTTGCCTCTGCGAGTCCAACGCTTTGTCGCTGTGGATCAATCGTGGCAAAGAGGTCGAAGAAATCGCAGGATCGACAAAAGCAAAAGGTTTTATTCTTTCCTCTCGTTTCTCTTCTTGTGTGTTTGATTTGCTTGTTTTGTTTTTCTTGTCCTTTCTAATCGGTTATATTTGGATGCGGATTGTGATATGACAATGAGTTAGGTCAAGGTTTTCACGGTGCAATCTGGCTGCAGCCACCGCAACCAATTAGCTATGGTGAATTGTTCTTCAAGACTTGTATATTAAAAACAATGCACTAATTCTATTATTTAAGAAGAAAATAGGGAACCAGTGAGGAACTAGTCCAATGTTCTTGGAAAACCAGCCGCTACAGATCATTGCTTGTAGGCATGTTTTACTGTATCTTTCTTTGAAAATGGATTTGTCATAAGTGAAATTTGATTGTTTAAAGAATGGGCCTTCTTGGCAGAGAGGATTGGAAATTGTTGAACTCCATGAAATAGAGTGGGTTTGTGTGTGTGATAGCATGCAAAAGATACAACACTAATGTTTTAACTTTGAGCCTGTTAACTATTCTGTTGAATGTGGTTTTTTTTTTTTTTGGGTATGAGAAATATGCCTGGTGTGTTGGTTGTGATCATTGACTCCAACTACTTCTCTTTATGCCAAGCTTTTAACCATGATTTATTCCGGCTGTTGTAATCAAGAAGATGGTTATGTGTGTGATTGTGTAGCTTCCTTCAAGGTTTGTTTCCTTTTTTCTATCCTGAGGGATCTTAAGATGTACGAGTTTAATCTTTGATCTTGGAGTTGAGATCAACCCCATATTCAAGTGCAAGGGGAAGCTTCATCTTTTCAGGAGGATGGTGTTTGACAAAGCCAGAGCTTGAGCGCTCTACTCTTTTTGTTCCAGAGGATGGGCTAGTGTTTGGTTATAATTTATTTCTTACTGCGATGATAGATTTATGGATATTGGATCATAATTCCAACTTCTTACTGCGCCCGGAAAATAGAAATTCTGATAAACCAAGCAATAGATTGAGAGTGCTTTACGTTGCTGTAAGGGGAGGAGCTGCGGTTTCATGTGAAGGAGCAAAAAGCCAGAACCCCTTCTTGAGCTTTGTAAATGGAACAAGAATGTTGGCATCCTTTAATCCTTGAGATGCTAGGGTTTGGCATGTGATGCGAGGGTTTGATCTGGTTGTTGACATGTTATGTGTGTAACATGGAGCTCAATTACATAAAAAGACTTGTAAAATTGTTTGACCATGGTCAGATGTTCGCAAGATGGAATTACCCTTGTTTCTTGATAGAGGCATACACTATTTCCCTAGATTTCTCACTTGGAAGCTTGGTCATTGGTAGGAAGTTCGAGCTCTTTGAGTTCTTCATTGATCTTCTCCCAGTAGTAGGATCTTATAGGTTGAAGTTGTATAACCTCGAGGCCTCTAAGTGTAAGCTAGACTATTCTTATTTGTCATCATTCGATATGTTTATTTGAAGCATAAAAATCAAATTTCATTTCGCTAACATGGAGAAAAAATTACAAAAAAACTCCTATTCAATATGTTTATTCAGATACTGTAGCATATACTATAGAAAAGGAGAGGGAGAAGGACAATAGGCTGAAGTCCTCACCAATGTCACAATGTCCGGTATATAGATAGGGTTTCATAAACAGGTTATATGAATTTAACTGATGTAGTTTCTCATCTCTTGTAGAGAATTGTGACTTAAAATGAAGGAAATGAGGTTCCCTTCTTCCCTATGTGCTAAGCAGTTGATGTATTTACCTTGTATTGCGATTCTTTGAACTCATTATTCAGTTCAATTAATCTACCTCTCTTCAAAGGATAAAGTGTCTGAAATGAAGAGCATGTGTGGTGAACTATGGAAAGTGAAAATATGGGAGGTGAAGTATGCTGATTGAATCTTTTGCCTCTCTTTTTTAAAGCGGTAACAGGTATTGAGTGGCACTGTTGTACAGTTCCTTACTGTTTAATCGTCCTTTTGAGCTTCATTTTAAGTTTTAACCGCTTCCAACCTATGAATCTTTTGCCTCTCTTTTTAAAGAGGTAACCCGTCATTAAGCAACTTGCACTGTTTCTTCTCAAGTGTGTACTTAATCACTGATATAATCTGCTGCTTTCAAACTGAATCTGTGCTTCTAAAGTTTCTGATTGTCGGAACAAGCAGTGGTCACTCTGCACTCGATTTGTTTATAACTTGATATCTGATCATCGATGCTTTTGTGAAACTTGTCCTCCAAGTCCTTGGACTGAAATTGTTCTTTAAGGTTGTTCCTTAAAATTGCTGCATAAAATTGTTTCTTAAATGTTGCTTAAAGTTAAAAAAATGATAACTATCCTGTAAACCAAAATAACCAACTTTTATTTTGTTGAAGTTTCAGTTTGTGAGAAAAAATACATCAGATGATGCAAGATTGTTTGGCATAGTTGCAGTAAGGAGGATGTGTATTCCAAATTCCTGATGAGTGACAAATGATAACAATATGCCATTCTAAATGATGATTCTAGGTAGTAGATACATGCAAGGATGGTTATAGACGCAAAGCATGGAAGTGATGAAATTAATAGGAGACGAGAACCTGCTGAATTACTGTATTTGGTTTTGTACATGCATATTGCTTCTGTGTGGTGAGGTTGCTTTCAAAGGTTATGGATGGCAAGTGGTGGCAGTTTCTTTGGAAAGATTGGATGTAGGATTTATTAAAGGGTTGTTTCACGAAGCCCATAAACGTGTCAAAACAGACTATTTCATTTACATCTAATTCATAGTAAGAATAATTACACTACAGACTGTAGACACAGGAGGGAGCATGGGAAGAAAGGAAAGATTAATCCTCATATCACACGAACATGAATCTTAAATACTTGTCGAGAATTGAATGACAGTGGAAGAAATGGCATAGATAACTATCTGATATTGAACACTTATTCTATTACAAATGATAAGGGAATATTTTCTTTTATGCTTCTCTTTGTTATGTGTCTTGACCAGGTCGATACTGTCAAAGTTGCCCATCCATCTATCACCAGATGAATTTAGCATGATATGGGTCTTTTGGTTATTTCTTTTTTGGCTTCTTTTCTTATTTCCTCATTTTAACATCATTTTGCTACTTTCAACTTTCATGTATGTAATTGGTAAAGAGTAAAAGTGATTATTATTTATGAATAACATGTTTTTTTTATAGATTACAATAGATGGGCCTATTTATCATATAACCTCATTATAAAAATTATAAAACGATTGAAAAACTTTAGCACGGTCTTTTATTAAATGTAACCAAGTTGAATGACTGTAATCATCAATGAAGATAACAAAATAACGATAACCAAGAGATGACTCTCAACTTGGACCCCAAACATCAGAATGAAACAACTCGAATGGTTACACTCGAGATGGGAAATACACGATGATGCTTGCCCAGGTGACACGTCTCACATTGGAATTGAAGTCTAGAACTCGACACAAAAGGGAAATAGCGAAGTACTTCTGTTGATGGGTGATCAATCCGACAATGCACTTGATAAGCCGAATCCAAACCTTTATTCCGAACATCAGCAACAACAATAAGAATATCATGGTCCAAGAAATAGAGTCCACCAACCTCATGCCCACCGCCTATCCGTCGTCGAGTTTTTCGATCCTTGAAAAAACATGAAGACGAAGAAAAATCAACATTACAATGGAGATCATGTGTAATAGAACCGATAGAGAATAAATTATATGAAAATTATGGGACATGATAAGCAAAAGATAAGTTTAATGAGGGACCCAGAGTAACAGAACCTGTACCGGCCACCTTAGACTGAGAACCATTTGCCAAGGTGACTAAAGTAGTGGGAACATAAGATGATGAGGACAGAAGACGTGAATCACCTGTCATGTGATGAGTAGCGTCAGAATCTATAACCCAAGGGCGAGAATGCGTAGTAGAGGACAAAAGACAGGTAGAATCCTTAGGTTGTTCACGACGTGCCAAGGTAGCCACAAGTCTAGCAATGACATCACGTTTTCGAGCTCGAACCAACTCATCATACTCTGAATGAGTTAAATTTATCATACTCTGCTCAACCGAACCAAAATCATTGGCCTCACAATCAACCGACACATGAAGAGCTCATAACTCAGGATAAAGATCATAACAATAATCAACTGTATGACCTGTAAGCTGACAATGAGTACGAAAACGACTGCTACGAGTTCCTCCACCTCCTCCACGAGAAGACCCTCGATTCAATGATCCACCATGGCCACGACCACAATTTGTGCTATCAGTGTTCCAACTCCCACGACCACGATCATGAGTTACCGATCCTCCACAAACTGCCATAGCGCTGCTATCAAGAAAAACTGAAGGTTTTGAAGTGGTGTAACGAGCCGCTTGAAAAAATGCTTCCTCTAACGAAGGCAAAGCATCCAACGAATTAATCTGTTGTCGAAGGACACTGTGATTTGGATCAAGTCCGCATAGAAAGAGAACTACCATTATATCAGCTTTTGTTTTCTCATCTCATCAACTGTAGAAGAGGAGATAAATAAGAGCATAGCATAGTCGCTGAAACAAAGAGGAGAAACACACATAATACTGGGCCAAGCCAGCATCACCAATTTTAGCCTCAATTAAAGCCTCCCAAATATCGCAAACCCTACCGATATTATTTCTTCCAGAATAGAGAACTGCACACTTTGTCCACACCTCACGAGCTGTAGTACATGTCATAAAAAGATGTCGAACAGACTCTATCATACTCGCCCCATAGTAGAGTGCACAACACAACATCAATTACTTTTCATTCATCAAGAGCAGCCATGTCTGAAGGAGGTTCTTCTTTAATCCACTTAGACTGACGATTAGCAAAAATAAAGATAGACAAAGTCATCGACCAAGTAGGATAATTGGTCCCATCGAACTTCACTAAACTAGCATATAACCCGATCATTCCAGATAAGGGGCTTGAGATAGGAGAAACCATAAAAGATACCACAACACGTGCAATAGAAGAACTCGTCATGAATCAGAAGACATTGTCAGAATAATAACACTACACCAATCTCAAACCCCACAACTATCCACCTATTATTGCAACCTTAGATATACCACGAGCATAAAACAATTCACCTCCACTACAATGACGTAATCACTACATTAACTTGTGATTGTCAGTATTACGAGTCAACAACATCAACAACATCACCGCTCCAACGCCACAAAGATATATAGCAAATAGGAAGAATAGGATGGCAGAATCACAACACCGTAACGCCGGCGACGAGCGGCAGCGGCAGCGGCCGAGGGCTTCGATCAGGTTCTTTGATTGTTTGGATGACGGTTGATTTGTGGAATTATGGTTTTTTCGTTGAAACTAGGGTTTTGGTTTGATGGCTCTGATACTATGTAATTGGTAAAGAGTAAAAGTGGGTATTATTGATGAAATAACATGGTATTTATAGATTACAATAGATGAGCCTATTTATCATATAACTCAATTAACTAAATAGCCCAAATCTGAGTAAGACAAATCCTAACAATGCACACAAGCATACTCAGCGGCGTTCTTTATTACTGTGCTCATCCTTTAGTTTGCTATGCCGATGTTGCAGCTCCTTTGTTACTTTACTGATCGACATTCAACTCTATAAGCTTATTCTTTCTTTGTTGCTTGATAGAATTCTGGGAAATCACCTCCAAGGATCACATCAAATGTTAAGCTGAGTTTGCAGTTCTTGAAGCTTTCAAAGGTAATCAAGAAGAGGTTACCTCTTTATGCTCCCTCTCGCTCTCCCTTGCCCTCTCTGTTAAAAAAAGGGAAATACAAAGAATAAACTATCAAACCAGAGAGGAAAAATTTGTGCTAGGGTCGTTTGTTGGACATGAACTTTGAAGCCAACTCATGAACAATGTCTGTGGCTCTATGAACAATTTTTTTTATAGGAGCATCAGAATAGAGCACCAAGCATACCTAAGTCGGCTACTAGATACCGCAGGAAGAAATTGGAGAATGAAGATCTTCCTCTAGATAAAGATCTTTCTCAAAATCCGACCATGTCCATTGACTAGTAATTTTCTTCTGAGGTCTTATTCTTCTTCTGAAGCATTTTTTTCAATTCCTTCTTGACTTCTATTAAGCTAATCTTTTCCGCACTAAATTGTAATACAGCGAAGATGAGGAGTTGGACTCTGAAGTTCCTGTCTTTCTTGTTGATGGGTACAATATGTGTGGTTACTGGGAGAAGCTAAAGAAACATTTTATGAATGGAGAACTTTCTCTGGCTCGCCAGGAGCTAGTAGATGAACTTGTTTCTTTCAGCTTGGCAAGAGGTATATAGTTCACTTCATTGTCTGTGAACGGTTGCTATCTTTTTCCTGAGCTTTATTTGTTTCCTATGTCATTGAAGTGATCTCTTGAGTTGAATTGGGTCTAATCTTTCTGGAAGGCTCCTAAACAATCAACTCCCCTTGTCCCGAAACAATTGATTTATTATTATTATTATTATTATTATTATTATTATTATTATTATTATTATTATTATTATTATTATTATTACTACCACTACTACTAC
>LIEC01011441.1:74564-87460 GCA_001925005.1 Drosera capensis | reverse complement strand
AAAAAACCACGGGGCGCACACGGGCAAAATCCACTATTTCAGTAAACAGGTACAATTGTTCTTCTCAAGTTTTAGCCCTAAAACTTGAGGCATACACTAGAAGTAGTGATGCAATGCAGTAGGGATAATAGTAATGAAAACTACCCGCTCCAAACTCCCTAATTACATTCAATACTGCTTCTTTGGAATTTTCAGCTTGAAAGCTGAAAAACTCGCTTTTGCACTGAAAACTGAAATCTGCTTTGGAAGCTTACCAAAGCAAAACTGAAAACTGCTCCACTGAAAATGAATCGCCACTGAACTGAAGCACTGCCGCTGGAAATTACTGAACCTTGCTTTTGCACTGTAGCTGAATCCTTGCCACTGAAAGATCCTGTTCTGCCACTGAAAACAAGGTGCGGCTCTGCTACTAAAGCAAGCTGCCGCTGCTTTGCCACTGAAAAAAAACACTGCCGCTGCTTTGCCACTGGAAAAACACTGCCGCTGCTCTGTCACTGACAAACAAGCTGCCGCTGCGCTGCCACTCCAAAAAACAAGCTGCTGCTATGCCAAGCGAAAGCAAACTGCTGCTCTTCTACTGGAAAAACAACCTTCGCCACTAGAAGATGTTGCTCCGCCAACCCGCTGCTCTCTCTTCCTCTTGTTTTTTTTTTTTTGTGTGTGTGTTTGATGTATCCTTGCAACGATGGTGCACAACCTGGGCACGGCTCTCACTCAACCAAGGAAAAGCCAAAGCATAAAAGACTAGTTTTTTTTTTTTTTTCTTCTTGGGCTGGGCCTTTCCTAGGCCCAACACTCCTACCACCGGACTTAACTAGTGGTTCCAAACATTCACTGCCACCAATCAAACATTTCCCCTGTGATCACGACCCACAATTCCAAGGTTGGTTTTGCCACCATTGGACACAACAGTGTCGACATTCTCTTTAATGGCAAGGAGCTCTGTACCTCGAAATTGCCAAGACAGATCCATATCCTACAAGAAAGATTTCGTCATTTGAACGATGATGGAAACTGGTTTAGCTATGGTCCAAGGACCCTGGCATTGCGATTAGTCCACAGGTAATATGGCAACATTGCCACCATTGCAGAATCCTTCTTCTCCATCCTTTTGAGTGTTGTGTGTGGTCCTGATTTCGTGCACATTGGAGTGGAGCTCGTGGAGACGCGGTACAGGCCATGGGTGGCTCAGCACGGTCGTGCTTGGTGCTGAATAGGGAGTTTTTGGACACGGCCTCCCCATGATCGTGTCTCATGCGCATGGCCGTGCGTCTTTAGTTCCTTGAGTCCCTGAGCACAGCCTGATATTGCCGTGAGAATGGCACAGGGCCGTGCTTCGAACCTGTGGTGAAGACTTAGATTTTTTAAAATTCTTTTTTATTGTGCTTATATATATGATCTATGTAATCAGAATTCTTTATAATTCTCTCAATGATAATTTCATCGACGGCAATGGGTTTTTCTTCCCTCCTCGAAGATAATCCAACATAATCTTTGTGTCTTTTCTTTGTTACCTGTCCAAACAGCCAAAATTTATTATATTATTAAGAACATGAATGGCATCCCATATATAGAGCCGAAAGCAACTGACAGGAGCTTAACATGATGACATGAAGAATTACTCACAACAACATAAAAGAAAATCCATCTGAGTTAGATAATCCCACTTATTTACAAGATATTTACTAGATCACAAGAAGTTCTCTACAAAATAAACTACTCATGTTAGGATGAGTTTGTTCAAGATGAATGTGTCAAATTCGAGGCCGAATTTGGGGATTAGGGCTTGAAGTTGCTTGATCTGATTTAAGATTTCATGGTAGAGGAGAAGAACTATAAGTTTGGAATGAGGATGGTTGTGTGGTTGCGAGCTTGTCCAATAGAGAAGGGCAGAGGAGATGAGGAAAGGAAGAGGGGGAGGAGATGGAGAGGAGGAGTGACGGTGGCGTGACATCGGAAATGACAGAGGGGGATAGAGAATGACGTGAATAAAATAAGTGAAAAACTATGTGGATTGTGAGGATATTATTAAATAAAGTGAAAATTATGGAGTGGGGAGTAATGTTATACAAAAGTGAAAAACCGTAGTGTTCATTTAAATTCATGTGAGGATTTTTAAATTAACTCTACACAAAATTGAAGTGATAACAAAAGAGTCGATTTTCAACCATCCACGAGATGATGTTTAACCGTCATTTGATGACATTAAATAATATCAAAGACGTTTTCTTAATCTTTCAAACTTCTTATAAACGAATTTTTCATAGGAGTAATCGATCATGCAAATTTCTGACAAACCGCCTATCAAACACACAATAACCTCGAAAAAAATAAACATTTTCAATTAAGCAATAAATAACGATTATGAAACTCAATTATCGCTATTGTTACATCATGTAAAGTAAGAGGCTCGTACATCAGGCATAACATTTCTCTTTCCTTTGAGATATGAAAATCATCGACCATTTCAGAAAGAAACAGCATTGCTGTAGTTTGAACTTCTGAATTTCATGTCACATTATAACCTTACGAGTCTGAAATAGGAAATGGATGAGCTTCGGTGTTGAAGACATATTTGTCCAAAGGAATAACTGTAGTGTCTGAAAACAACAAGTATAAATATTTCAATGTCTCGCCCAAGAAAAAGGTTTCCATCTTATCTCTTCGACGAGGAGGAAGCACCGTTACATCATCTAGAGAAGTGTATCCACCCGAATCAACCTTCGTATATTTTTCGAATGCTTCAAATATCTGCCATCCCCATTCACGATACCTGCGATTTCAGCAACGGCAAGCTTAATAATAATAACAAAAAAAAGATACGGATTAAAAACAAACTACTAACTTTTAACAAAATCAAGGAATGGAAACATCAAAGTCTTACTTGGGGTCCTCTGTAATGCGATACAAGACAAACAATGACTCAACCGTTTCAGGCCGTAAGAGATTATGACGATCTAATGGCTTGATTATAATGTCATCAACATACTCCGATGTTTTGTTCCCACCATCAAGACCAGGTTCAAAATAGTCCTGTTTCAAAGCAGAAATGGACTTGAATTCTATTTGACAGCATAAATAGAAACGTACAAACTTTCAACCAAAATGCATTCACAGCTAGAGCAACAAAAGAGTGACTGCAGAAGTTTACTAACCTCCACATGGAAATACGCAATTTCTGGTGCAAGACCAGTAGAAGTAACCGAGTACATTTCGACGCAAGTTTTAGCCAGGTCCTCAGCTAGCTTTAGATTCTCCATATCTTCAAACGTCAGCAAATTATCCTTCATAGCCCTTGCCTTAGCGATGCCTTTAGTGGCACCAAGTGCCAGAACACCAGGAAGAAAACACACCTGGAAAGCAGCCAATTCCAACACAGAATCTGATAAAATACTATGTTTTTTGGCAGACATATCGCAAATGCAACAATCCACAAGGGAAACAGTTAATATAAGAAGTAGTCAAACAAAAAGAAGTGAGAGAGAGAGAGAGAGAGAGAGAGAGGGGGGGGGGGGGGGGAAGAAAGAAGGAAAAGAAAAGAACGAAAGAGAAAAGAAGAGAAAGCAAGACGAATGATTTATGCCCACTATGTAGATAAACTGGAGGCTTTGGTAAGTGAGGGTTCACAAGCTTACAGCTTTGCAGAATAAAGAGATGATATAGAGGCCCTATTGCAAAGAAAGGGAAGGCTGGGGTGAAAATGATCAAGGCATCATTAACATAGGCCTTTCGCTCATTGAAGATCAGAAAAAAACCACTTCATGCTAAGCTTGACAGGAATGACGGAGGCAATTGGGAAATTGAAGGTCATTAAGCTCCGGGCACTGATAGACCTCGCTGTTCTTCAAGACAATCTAGAGCATAATTGGGGATGAAAGAACAAGAACTGGTTAGAAATGTTTAAGAAATGGGAGAATATGCTCCCTTGAATTAATGCAACAGCATATTGGCTGGGTGCAAAATCTGCTCAAGCATAGAGTACTAGAGATAATTGACATTGACCTACATCATGCTGTGATGTAATCGACAAAAATTTCTAACATGATCCAGAAGTACTGAGCCAGGCTCTCCACCAGCTGCTTCACAAAAGGCTCTCATGAAGGGAAGACATATTATTGGTAATGACAAATTACAGAAATGGAGGTTGACTGATCTCAAGAAAGCCAATGACTTCGTTAGAGGGAAATTCCTAAAGCAGCTGCAGACAGTCAGGAACCCCAAGTACGTTAAAGAGAGTCATGACCTCTCCGTGCTCATGTTAATTTTCCTTTTTTTTATCAAAAATGAAAGGCTGTGTCGGTATCTTAAGGGAGAAGACGATCAAGGTAAGGTGACCCTAAGTCACCATACTTCGCTTTGGGTTTCACAAATTTGTAGTCACCCCAGAGAATGTGATAAAGATATGTTTTTATGTGTTGTACACTTCTTTCTATATGGTTGCACTAAAGCACATGACTTCAACAACAAAGTTGGGATGCCATAACCCCTCTGGAAAAACACTCATCGCATTTTTCTTTCTATATGGTTTACCATGTGCACAGCCTAGATCCCATTGGATAATAAACCAGGAAGTAGAAAATATCTATGTGAAAATTTCTACCACAAGTGTAGAAACAAATACAAAAATAAGACACTGAAACGGATAGGAATTCACATATAGCTTGATATATCAGCAATGAAGAAATAAACGTACCAGGTGATCCATCTTTGAACTAAAAGAACCCTTTGGTCCTGAAGGCAACTCCCCCACAAACACCAGGCCTTTTGGGATGGACTTCCGAATAAGCAAATGTTTAACACCCATCATAGCTTCGTGATACATATCATATAAATATGATACATTGCTTCTTCCGCTAGTCCCTTTTAGGAGCCATACTTTTAGGAGATACTCGTAGTAGCTGTCACCGCGTGATCCTAGCCTAATGTTTTGTCCACTGAACTCACCAGTATGTGGACTGCAATGAAAAGAGATCAAGGATAAGAAAAGCTATTAACACCTCCAAACTAAGTAAACTATACTTTCCAAACTAACATGAACCTTCGAGAAATCGGTTCTATCAAAAGTCTGAATTGGTGATGGTAGACCCATTATATTATTTGTATTCAACACACCCAAACCACAAACAAACACATAATATCCTGCAATTAACATCAACTATGAGTTGAATGATAAACAATGCCAATAGACTCTATTATTTTATGTATGTGTATAGATTTTATAGAAAATTGTAAGAAATGAACTTAAAAAATTGAATTTTTTTTTTTTTTACCATGTCATGATTAGCAGCTCAACAAATAAAGCTTAGTTTGCATTAACAAAGTGCACATCACACTAAACTTCAGTCATACAATATGCGAATCCCTGTGTGTGGGTGTGTTGGTGTATGTGGAACAGAGATTGCAGTTTATGGTTAAGAGTGTGTTCTGCAAGAGAAATATTTGGTTTAAGTTATGGCAATGAAGTTGGTGATATTTTAGTCTGCATAACAATTCTCAACACTATGCATTAAAAATTTATCATCGGTTCATACCTAATGTAAATTGGGACTAGACCTTCCACCTTTGGCAGAGTCTTTATATGTTCCAAAACCTTCATAGCATGGAAGCTGTATTTTGGATCACCAGTGACTACACTGAGGTAGTTGAATTCCATCTGCAAGGTAGAAACTTCTGAAGTAGTACTCAATCCATCCGGGGCAGGATGAGATGAGTTTTCACGTAAAACAACATCACTGAAAGGAATGGGAGTTGGACTAGAGGTAAAGGCAGAAAGCAGTAGATCAGCCAGTGTCCTCGCAGCATCTAAGTATACAGTCGGTTGTGGAGACTTATGAATTCCACCACTGCTACTCAAATGATAAGCACTCAGAAGGCCGCCGACAACGCGGATTGTTGTTTCAAAAAGATTGACTTGGCCTTTCTGCTTAATTCTTTGGACCAGATTGGCTTCAATCCATGACCCTGCTTCAGAAACAACATTATCGGCCCCCATAATCATCGCAGTATCCAAAGCATCCACAACAGTTGCACCAAGACCCCCTAAACCATCTACTCCCCTCTTGCTCAGTGGCATAAGTTCATCAAATCCCATTGCGTACTTGGCATAGCCTGACCAAGCATGAATGAAAGCTTCCTTGACCTGTTGTTGCCTGGAAATCCACTTCGAAGCTTCATTCTCGTAGTGAAGATCCTTGGTAGAGTAAGGCGGCGAATCGGACATCACTGCTCGATTCCACAGCGCCGAATTCGAGTCAAAAGCTGCTAGCGCTTCTTCGATGGGGGAAATAGAAGATCAAGCAACTAAGAAACATGAGATCGCAGCCATGGAAATACTGGCCGATGAAGCACGTGGCAGAGAGAGAGAGGGAGATGTGATTAAGAGACAGCGAGGTTGACGAGTCAATGGGATTGATTTGAGGGATTCGATGAAGGTTTTTTGGAATTTCGTGCTCTGCTGACCTCCGGTAAAATCGCGTACGTGGGAGTTGGCATCATACGCCCATGTGCGCAGTTCGGATCTGTGCCTATCTACTTCCTCGTCCATGTACACTGTTGGTTTATTTCACAATATACTCCCTCGCTGTTAGTTTATTACACATTTACCTGGTCTTTTTTTTATTATTATTTTATGGATAGGAAATAATATATTAAAGGAAATCATTGAATGGATTGGGTAGAAAACGTTTCCCTACATCAAAAGTGATACCTTAATCTTGGAAAAATGATAAATTGAACGCAAATTTTTTCACTTCCAAAACAAAGTGTGAGACAATAATAAAATTATCCAAAATTTTCTTATAAGTGAGGCATTTTTTGAAGGATTAAAATATAACTTATCAATATGAACTTCCTAATAGTGTAATATTCTATTGGTCCTAATAGTGTAAATTTTTCTTATGTGTGAGGGATTTTTTGAAGGATCAAAATATAACTTGTTAATATCAACTTCCTAATAATGTAATATTCTTTTGGTCCAACCTTATGTTGGATTAATATATTCATATTATATACACATGAATAATTTAACTATACGGATTAATTGTATGTTATGTGTTATCTTATAGATTGGCCCCCCAATATTGGTGATTTTACGAATATTAACATTAAATGGGTTAATATATCATTTTATAAAATATAGGGCCTAATTATGTAAAATATATGGCTCAATTGTGTAAATATTAATATTAAATGGGTTAATATATCATCTTATAAAATACAGGGTTAATAAATAATGTTCTAATTAGGATTAAGAATTACTATATATATGAAGAATATACTCTCCGGTTGAACATGCGTTATATCTTTATGGCCTCCAATCGTAAGAGAGAGAAACCCTAACATGTGTATCAACTGAAAGATACCCTAACCCCACGCGATCTTCAATCCGAATTAAAGACTTGCTCTTATAGATTCAGGTACGGTTCCGCTTATGATTTGTTCTAAATAATTTGATATGAAGGTTACAGTTTTTTTATATTTATTCCAACACATTATGCTTGTGAGATTGCTTTTGGTTGAAAAAAAAAATGAAATGAAATTTTTCATGCTTGTGAGTTCGATGATGAGTGGAAAAAAATGAAATTGAAAGGAAAATAATACCTTTTTTTCCCCTACTTTGTAGTTGGATTTGAAAAGAAATTTTTTTTATAATATTTATTTAATTTCACCTTTATTCTTATTTCAATGTTTTGAATTGTTTCTTGGTAGAATCCTCCATGGGGCCATCACTTCCCCCTTTCTCACATCCTCGTTGCTCCGAAATCGATTCAATCAAGTATCCCATATGTTAGAATATATAACTTCAATAGTAGAAAATATTATCGTTGTAGTGGAGTATATAACCGTTGTAACATTATATAGCATATTTTTCACTATATGTCGTATAAATAGGAAACTCATGTAAGAACTCTTTGACATGTTTCATATATTTCTCATTAATTCAATACTTTATTACTTCAACACTTTATTCTTTGGTATCAGAGCAATTTTTGACAAAAATTCGATGTGACTGATCCAGATCCTATGATATCAAGATCCAAATACGACCACCAATTATCGTCTGCTCTGATCTGTCGATCCAAATCCCATGACATTCAGATCTAAATATGACCAACAGTTGTCGTCTGCTACAATCTATCGATCTAAATCCCTTGAGATCTAGATCCAGATCCTCAACCGCTTCCGCCACCGCCACCAAAACCACCAAACCAACATCAGTCGTGCGTCGGCCTTGACATCGTCGGCGCCTTTCCCTGGTCAGCGCAAGGACATCCTGTGCACCATCACTTCGAACCGCGGCTGCCACCCTCGATTCCGACCACCAGTTGCCAAGTGCGAGTGTCGGAGACCACCCTCGTAGCCTCCCAGAAGCCAAACGTCAACCCTCGAGGGGGCCTACTTGGGAAGCTTTGCATGTGACATCCTTGTCCTTCTTGCTTCTAACTTATTCTAATTACCAGAACCACACCATCATGTAGATGCATAAAATCATCTAAAAAATTTATAAAGTGTTTTGTTAAGCACACTTTGGATCGGAATATACTTATCATATTCAAAAAAAAAAAAAACCACACCATCATGCACCACCACCAACCAAACGCACGCACCACCAAGCCTCCATCACCGTCGCGGACGTCTCCCGACCCAGGCGAAGTTCCCTCGGCTACCCTAGCCTCGAACCCGACCACAGCAAGCTCGGACACAATCCCGATCGAGCCACCAAGCCCCACCGCCATCGAACTCCACCAACAGGTTCACAATCCCGTTGTTCCACCAGCGCCGCCACGTCATATCCAGATCCACCAAGATATCCACCTCCTGCAGCCACCATCTACCATCGCATGACCTTGTCGGCATCACACCACAGATCCACGACCTGAACTCCCCAGATCCAAAATCTGGGTCATTCAATGAGCACATCCCAGCCACCGACAAGCCCAAACACAACACAACGCCTCAAACCCATCGTCTTCCATTGTGAGCCACCACCGTACACCACCGCTGGCAGACGTCTACGAGCCTGAATCCAGCCACCCGTATTCGATCTAGATCCAGATCCACCAGTTTCCGCCATCATTGACCACCGAAGCCACCACCACGTCGTTTCGCTTCCACCGTATGTACGTGAAGTGGAGCTCTTCTTCTGTGGCTGAATCTTTAGCCGTTCGTGGTGGACTTGAGTTGGGCAAGTGTTTTAACCTACAAAACATTAAGTTAAAAAGTGACAACCAAGGGGTGATGCATACGCTTCTGTGCATCTAGGGGTTATTCAGCAGGGTTATGCATCGCCCGTCCCTGCTGTCACCATCGCTGCCAATGAGAGTAGAGCAGAGCGAATCACATGCTTCTTGTCCAGCAACTTCATATCGGGATGGGCTACTCTTGTCATCCTCTTCTAATGCATTGTTGCATTGCATTTTGCATTGATCTCCTGTTCTTTGGTTTTTCTCAGGGCTCCAATTATCGTCTGCTCCCACCGCTAGTCGCTTGGCCAGAGCTTCCCAACGTCGACAACGACTCGGTGAGCTTCCCTTCGATCTAGATCCCGTGAGATCCAGATCAAACTACTGCCATCAGCTGTCATCTGCTCCCGCTGCTAGTCGCTTGGGCGGAGCTTACCAACACCGACAACACCTCGGTGAGCTTTCCTCCGGCCTGTCGATCTGTTAATCCAGATCCGATGAGATCCTAATCCAAATACGGCCACCAGCTTCTGTCTTCTCCCATCGTTAGTCGTTTGGCAGGAGCTTCCCAACTCCAACAATGCCTCGATAAGCTTTCCCCCGATCTATCGATCTCTTCACGAAGACCCATCAACTAGGACGGTTCTATGCACTTGTATCCAAACTCAATTTGATCTCTTTAAAACCAGTTTGACTTTGAGAGGATGTTAGAATATATTACTTCAATGGCGGGGAACATTACCGTTGTAGTGGAGAATATGACGACTGTACCATATTCTCCACTATACGTCCTATACGGTTGCAGATGTGGAGCATCGTGTGAGCCATCAGATGGAAACTACTACAAAAGATTTTGGCTAAGCAGCTAATGCATACATGGGCAACAAAAGATCCACAAATAATTCAGGATCTAGGACTGAGCTTGCAGACGAGGACCAACACATAACGTATTACATGTAACAGATCTGGGTGCAGACGAGGTTGCAGCAGGGACTGGTGCAGGCGAGGTCTCACAGTAAAGAATACAGATTAAGATGTAGCAGAATAAATACAGCAGAGATGGTTGCTAATTGTTGGATCAAAGGTTTAAAGACACTCAAAACGAAGATTTAGGGTGCAAAAGGTAACAATACAAGAATCTGAGATAGGTGAGCTATCAATATCAGTTAGAGCGCACATGTGACAAGATGTTACATCAGATACTGTACAAAGTCACGGGTCATTCCCTGGGCCTATAAAATAGGATCGTTGAAGCTCAGAAAGTAAGGTTGTTGAACAGGTGATTGAAAGGCAAACGTGCAAAAACAATCAGAGATATAAAGATTACTCAAATGGGCTGAATCGTGAAGAACACTGAAAAAGAGGGTACGTTAGTCTGCAGTGAAGAAGATAATTTGCAGCAGAGTCCAACTGATTGGATTTGTGCAAAGGTCTGGGTTTTTCATCTTTCGTACAAGTTAGCTGCACTAAGTCCTCGTTTATCAATTGATAATGAGTGTTTGAACCAATATAAATAATATATTCTTTATTTGCTATCACTTTAAAATTGTTAGAAATTGATCATCACACTCAAACAGAGACAAATTATAAGGTTTGAAATCTATGTTTGCAGACCACCGAGTCTCTACTGCAGAATATTCAAGTAATTTGCAAAGAATAGTTAATTTCAAAGAAGTTTAACCCACTGCATAATTCCAAATAATTTTTTTGAATCAACCTATTCATTCATTTTAGGTTGAATCTTGGACCTAACGCCCTCCCTCTACGGTTCCTCTACAGTTTGATAGGAGACTGCAGGGTGTGGATCGACACCCTAGCATTCTATGTGTTGCAAGTTGCATAACTGTGTCGGGGTTTCTGTTAATCTTCCCAAAACCATCTCAATCTCAACTTTAATCAACCAAATCAGAGATGAAATATGCAAGGAGAGAACAAAATGATCTGAGAGAAGCGCACCAGAAGAGAGAAAATAGTGAGATAAAGAGATGAGGGAAAATGTGTGTTTTTGTCTCGATGCCTGTGCTCAACGACAAAGCAGGCTTATATACAAGAGGTTGTTACAATGACAGCTAGCAACTGCTCAACTATATCTGTCATGTTATTACAACAGAAACTAAATGTAACATGTAACCATGAGTCAAAATCAATCGTTCAGCATTATACTGCATCACCCCCCTCCTCAATTTGGAGGGTGAGAGGCATGAGACATCCCCGGCTTGTCCAACAGTGCTAAAAAATGAGGCGATGGAAGAACCTTGGTAAACACATCTGCAAGTTGAGAATGAGTTGGTAGGTAGGAAAATTGCAACAAACCAACCAAAACCTTCTCACTAGCTAAGTGACAATCGATTTCGATGTGTTTAGTGCCCTCATGGAAATTTCAAATCCTTGGCAATATGAAGTGTAGACTGATTATAAGAATTGAGAGTTGCCGGTTTAAGAGCTGGAATACCAAGCTCTTCAGGAGACGAACCATCCAAGTAACCTCAGCAGCAGCCTGTGACACTCCTGAGAAAGATCTGAAAACTCCTGACGTGCTAATGTGAGAGTCGATGTTCAACCATCATTATTTGACATCAAATCTCAAGGCGCGAGATGATGTTTAACCGTCATTTGATGACATTTAATAATGCCAAAGATGTTTTCTTAATCTTTCAAACTTCTTTGAAACGCATTTCTCACAGATTAATAGATCTTGCAGATTTCGACAAACAGCATATCAAACACACAATAACCTCGAAAAAAATAAACATTTTCAATTAAGCAACAAATAACGATTATGAAACTCAATTATCGCTATTGTTACATCATGTAACGGAAGAGGCACGTACATCAGGCATAACATTTCTCTTTCCTTTGAGATATGAAAATCATCGCCCATTCCCGAAAGAAACAGCATTGCTGTAGTCTGAAGTTCACATTATAACCTTACGAGTCAATCAGAATTTAACTCATGACAAACCAGCAACCATTTTGGTTCCTTTCTGGTCAAGTTTAGTTCTATGATATAAATGAATCTCCAACTGTTAGCATTACTGAAAAATTGTCTACATTCTCTCAACTAAAAGCTATAAATAGGAAATGGATGAGCTTCGGTGTTGAAGACATATTTGTCCAAAGGGATAACTGTAGTGTCTGAAAACAACAAGTATAAATATTTCAATGTCTCGCCCAAGAAAAAGGTTTCCATCTTATCTCTTCGACGAGGAGGAAGCACCGTTACATCATCTAGAGAAGTGTATCCACCCGAATCAACCTTCGTATATTTTTCGAATGCTTCAAATATCTGCCATCCCCATTCACGATACCTGCAAATTCAGCAACGGCAAGCTTAATAATAATAATAACAAAAAAAAGATACGAAGTAAAACAAACTTCTAACTTTTTAACAAAATCAAGGAATGGAAACATCAAAGTCTTACTTGGGGTCCTCTGTAATGCGATACAAGACAAACAATGACTCAACCGTTTCAGGCCGTAAGAGATTATGACGATCTAATGGCTTGATTATAATGTCATCAACATACTCCGATGTTTTGTTCCCACCATCAAGACCAGGTTCAAAATAGTCCTGTTTCAAAGCAGAAATGGACTTGAATTCTATTTGACAGCATAAATAGAAACGTACAAACTTTCAACCAAAATGCATTCACAGCTAGAGCAACAAAAGAGTGACTGCAGAAGTTTACTAACCTCCACATGGAAATACGCAAT